>SJYC01019362.1:0-15745 GCA_006408675.1 Madoqua kirkii
AACTCTGGGAGTTGGTGATGGACAGGGAAGCCTGGCATGCTGCAGTCCATGGGGTGGCAGAGTCAGACACAACTGAGTGACTGAACTGAGCTGAATCCCATTGTTCTAGCACCATCTGTTGAAAGAGATGATCAATTCACCAGTGAATGCCTTTTCATCTTAGTAAAAAACCAATCAATTTGTGACTCTATTTCTGGATTCTACTCCATTCTACTTCCCAGGTGGCTCAGTGACAACAATCTGTCTGCCAAGCCAGAGACCCAGGTTCAATCGCTAGGTTGGGACGATCCCCTGAGAAGGGAATAGCAACCCACTCTAGAATTCTTCCCTTGGGAAATTCGATGCACAGAGGAGCCAGTTCATGGAATCGCAGAGTCGGACACGACTTAGCGACTTATGTATTTATGTATATATAAAAGCTTTTACCAATAAGTATAAGTAAGTGTTAGTTGCTCAGTCCTGTCCAACTCTTTGCCACCCCATGAACTGTAGCCCTCCAGGTTTCTCTGTCTATGGGATTCTCCAAGCAAGAATACTGGAGTGGATTGCCATTCCGTTCTCCAGAGGATCTTCCTGATCCAGCGATTGAATCCAGGTCTCCTGAATGGCAGGCAGCTTCTTTACCAATTGAGCTACAGGAAAGTCCTAATATTTATTTTACCTTAATATTTAATTGAAATTGTAATTACTGATAGCACACCCTTTAATCACTATTTTTGAAAGTTTTCAAAATCAGAGACTGAGCATCCAACTTTGTTCTTCCCTTGTGAAATTGTTTTGCCTATTCTAGTTACCTAGTCTAGTCACTGACAGAGTCAGTTTAATTATCTACCAAAAAAGCCTAACATTTTGAGAGGACAGTGGATCTATAGTCAATGTAGAGAGAACTGACATCTTAACAATATTGAGTTTTAGAGGAATTATCAGATCCACAATGTCACTAATCCTAAGGCTAAGCAGCACTAGCCTGCTGTAGACTTCTGTAGATCCCAGCTACACACTGAATGCTTCTGTCTCTCCAGCACTGAAACCTAATCTCCAGTGTGATGGTGTTTGAAAGTGGGGCTTTGGGGAGGTTATCACATCATAAGCCCTCATGAATGGGGTTAGGGCCCTTATAAAAGAGACCACTTGTTTCATTTGTTGGAAGGTTTTCAACTACTTAGTGAATCTCTTTAATAGATGCAGGGCTAGGCAAGTTATCTATTTCTCTGTTAAGTCTTGTTAGGACTTAACAAGACTTTGAAGAAATTGATTCATTTCATCCATGCTGTCAAATTTAAGAGTGGTTCATAGTATTTACTTATCCTTTGAATGTAGGATCCATAAAGATATGCCCACTTTAACTCCTAATACTGGTAGTTTGTCTTCTCTTTTTCTTGCTCACTCTGGACCAAGAGTTAATAAAATTAAAATGTATTAATGTTTTAAAACAACTAGGCTTTCATGTGACTGCTTGTTCAATTGTTTAATTTCATTAATTTCTATCTTTATCTTTATTATTTTGATCTTTCTACTTGCTTTGGGTTTAATTTTCTCTTGTTTTTTTAGTTTCTCCAGGTGGAATCTTGAATTATTAGCTTTAAACCTTTCTTCTTTTCTAATACAAGCTTCCTTATTTAATGCCTTAAATTTCCCTCTAACACTGCTTTAACTTCATTCCATAAATGGTATGATGCATTTAATTTTTCATTCAGTTCAAAATACTTTCTAATTTTTCCTGAGACTTCCTCTTTGAAATATGAATTACTTATGATTTTTTAAAAATTCCAAAATAGTTGGTGATTTTTCAGATGCTTCTGTTCTTAATTTCTAGTTTAATTTTGTTAGAGAACATACTTTGTATGACTTCAATTCTTTTAAATTTGTTACGGTTTGTGTTATGGCTCAGAATAAGATCTTTTTGAACATTCCATTTGCCCTTGAAGAGAACATACAACCTACTGCTGTTGGGTGGAGTGTTTTATAAATGTCAATTAAGTCAGCTGGTTCAGATCTATTATCACTGTTATAATATTTCTACATGCTGTTTTTATTCTTTATATGCTGTAATATTTTTATGCCATTTTATATTATTGCTGTTATGTTATGCTGTTCAGATCTTCTATATTACTGATATTCTGTCTATCTTACCTACTGGTTATTATAGGAGTGCTGTAGTTAACGGGGCTTTCCAGATGGTACAGTTGGTAAAGAATCCACTTGCCAAAACAGGAGACCCAAGAGATGAAGTTTCAGTCCCTGGGTTGGGAAGATCCTCTGGAGTAGGAAATGCAACCCACTCCAGTATTCTTGCCTAGAGAATTCCACGGACAGAGAAGCCTGGTGGGCTACAGTCCATGGAGTCGTAAAGAGTCAAACACAAATGAACAACTGAGCATCCACACAGGGACACTGTAGTTGATAAGTACAACGTAGGTTTTTGGGTTGGTTTTTTTTTTTTTTGGCCACACTGTGAGGCATGTGAGACCTTACTTTCCTGACCAGGGATCAAACCCATGCCCTGCAATGGGAGTATGGAGTCTCAACCACTGCACCAGCAGGGAAGTCCCTACTGTAGATTTTTCTATCTTTAATTCTCTGGTGAGTTCCATCAGCTTTTGCTTTTTGAAGCTATATTAAATGTATATATCTTAGGATTTTTAATGTCTTCTGGACAAACAGACTCTCTTTTTATGATGTAAATGTCCACATTCAATCATATCAATTTTTATTGTTCTGGAATTCACATTATCTGATATTAATACAGTCACTCTAACTTTCCTTCAATTAGTTTTTGTATGGAATATCTTTTACTTTTAAACTATCTGTATTACTAAAGATTTTTTTAATTTTATATGTTGAGTTTTTTCCCCCAAATGATCTCTTTTAATTGGTGTGTCTAGGTCATTTATATTTAATGCAATTAATAATACAATTGGAGTTAGTTGTACCAGTTGACTGTTTTCTCTTAGCCTTTTTCCCCCCTGCCTTCTTTTGGGTAATTTGAATATTTTCAGCATTCCATTTTTATTTAGCTGTTAGATTTTTTTCTAGATCTCTTACTATTTTTATAGTCACTGATTAAGGATTACAATATAAAACCTAACCTTTGAGATATCTGGGACATTAAACACACCAACATTTACATTATAGGGGTCCCTGAAAGAGAAGAGAGAGAAAGGGCCTGAGAAAAATATTTTTCGAGATTATACCTGAAAAATTCCCTAATATAAGAAAGGAAACACTGACTCAAGTCCGGGAAAGTACAGAGTGTCCCATATAGGATAAAGGCAAGGAGGAACATGCCAAGACACATATTAATCAAACTGAAAAAATTAAAAACAGTGAAAAAAGGTAACAAGGGAAAAGCAATACATAGTTTACAAGTGGTGGTGGTTTAGTTGCTAAGTCATGTTCAACTCTTGTGACCCTGTAGACTGTAGCCCACCAGGAGCCTCTGTCCATGGGATTTAATCAGAAGAGAAGCCAAGAAAAAGAGGAAGAGAAAAAAGATCTCCAAAAACAAATCCAAAATAATTAAGAAAATGGCGATAGGAACATTACTTTAAATGTAAATGGATTAAATGCTCCAACCAAAAACACAGACTGCCTGAATGGATACAAAAACAGACCCATATATATGCTATCTACAAGAGACCCACTTTAGATCTGGAACACATCCAGGCTGAAAGTGAGGGGACAGAAAAAGGTATTCTCTACAAATGGAAATCAAAAAAAGCAACAATAGCAATATCCTTCTGAAACTCCTCCCAAAAACTGCAGAGGAAGGAACACTCCTAAGCTCACCTCACTCGGAGGTTATCATCACCCTGATACCAAAGCCAGACAAAGATACCACAAAAAAGAAAATTACAGGCCAATTATCACTAATGAACATAGGTGCAAAAATCCTCAAAGAAGTACTAGCAAACCAAATCCAACATTACATTAAAAGGATCATACACCATGATCAAGTGGGATTTATCCTAGGGAAATAAGGATTCTTCAATATATGCAAATCACTCAGTGTGTTACACCCCATTAGCAAACTGAATAAAAACCATATGATCATCTCAATAGATGCAGAAAAAAACTTTTAGCAAAACTCAACACACATTTATGTTAAAAAAAAAAACTTTCTAGAATGAGTACAGAGGGAATCTATCTCAACAAACAAAGGTCATATATAACAAACCCACAGCTAACATCATTCTTAATGGTGAAAAAATAAAAGCATTTCCTCAGAGATCAGGAAAAAGACAAGGGATGTTTACTCTTACCAGTTTTATTCAACATAATTTTGGATATCCTAGCCATGGCAATCAAGGAAGAAAATGAAATAAAAGGCACCCAAATTGGGAAAGAAGAAGTAAAACTGTCACTATCTATAGATGATGTGATAGTACACGCAGAAAACCCTAAAGACACCACCAAACTACTAGAGCTCAGTGAATGTGGTAAAGTTGCAGGGCACAAAATTAGTAAGCAAATCTCTTACATTCCTATATACCAACAGTGAAAGAGCAGAAAGAAAAACAATCCCATTTACTGTCACATCTGAAAGAATAAAATATCTAGGATCACCCAAATTGGGAAAGAAGAAGTAAAACTGTCACTATCTATAGATGATGTGATAGTACACGCAGAAAACCCTAAAGACACCACCAAACTACTAGAGCTCAGTGAATGTGGTAAAGTTGCAGGGCACAAAATTAGTAAGCAAATCTCTTACATTCCTATATACCAACAGTGAAAGAGCAGAAAGAAAAACAATCCCATTTACTGTCACATCTGAAAGAATAAAATATCTAGGAATAAACCTATGTAAGGAGGCAAAAGAACTGTAGTTATAAAACTATGAAACACTAATGAAAGAAACCAACGATGACAAGCAGACAGAAGATATACCATGTCCTTGCATTGGAAGAATGAACGTACTGTCAAAATAATTACACTACCCAAAACAATCTAGAGATTCAATGCAATTCATATCAAATTACCAGTTGTATTTTTGAACAGAACTAGAACAAAAAAGTTTTCAATTTGTATGGGAATACAAAAGACCCTCAATAGCCAAAACAATCTTGAGAAAGAAAATTAGAGCTGGAGGAATCAAGCTCCTTGACTTCAGACTATACTACAAAGTATTTGGTTATCAAAACAGTATGGGACTGGCACAAAAAAACAGATAGATTAATGGAACACAACAGAACGTGCAGAGATAAACCTGTGCACCATGGTCAACTAATAAGACAAACGAGTCAAGAATAAAATCATGGAGAAAAGATAGTCTCTAATAAGTGGTGCTGGGTAAACTGGACAGTATGTAAAGGAATAAACTAGAATGTTCTTTAACATCATACACAAAAATAAACTCAAAATGGATCAAATACCTAAATATAAGATCCAGACACTATAAAATAGATTTATAATTGGATCATGTGATATTTAAAATCATGAAACTGCCAATAGTAAATCTATTTTGTTTATTAAGGTTTGTTTCAGTGTTCAAAACTATATTAAGACACAAAATTAATGCAAATATTGTGGTCTAGAGGATAAACTATGTGTATGTGTGTGTATATATATATATACATATATATATATGTCAGAAATACAGTAGCACATTTTACGGGTGACATTATTGCATATAATATTACCAGCAGCTTGAAATACAGTGCTTAACTCCCCATGCAGTCATCAAGCTAACATAGAAACAGACTGCCTGGCTTGAATTAATGTTTGATTTTACAGTATCATAGAGCGTGCCACGGGATTTAAGATGAATGAGTAAACAAATAGTATGTGTTTATGACAGGGATCTCTGTGCTTTTATTTTTTAGCCTGAGGTGAGGTGAAGTCGCTCAGTCGTGTCTGACTCTTTGCGACCCCGTGGACCGTAACCTACTAGGCTTCTCTGTCCATGGGATTCTCCAGGCAAGAATACTGGAGTGGATTGCCATTTCCTTCTCCAGGGGATCTTCCCGACTCAGGGATTGAACCTGGGTCTCCTGCATCAAAGGCAGGCGCTTTAACCTCTGAGCCACCAGGGAATCCCCCCATTTTTTAGTCTACTAAGTGTCAAATAAGGTTGTGTATATAAAAGCATTTAAATGGAAAATATATTCATAAATATGAGGTTGTAGTATGATTATATAATGAATGTAGAATTTCATTTATAGCTGTTTAAATTTTTGATTTAAAAGGAAGTAACTTTCTTATTATTTTATTGTTGGTCTTTTTTTTCCCCACGCAGGTTTCATGCCTCCTCCAGTTCCACCCCCTGTTGTACCACCACCTACTATCCCGCCAGTAGTACCAACATGTGAGTTTTCCACATTAAAAATTATATTTTGATTCTCATTCCTGTGAATTATTGTTAATTTTTTAATTCTGAAAGTTTTCAGACAATTGCATTTTTTTGTTTTTTGGGGTTAAATGATTTCTGACAAATCAGCAGTATTGTATGACAGTCCATATTCAGATTTGCTCTATTGGATCAAAATTTTTTTATAATTGTTTATTTTAATCAAAAGTTCTCATATCTTTGTTTTTTTGTCTTGTTTTGTTTTATGTATAAAATGTCTTAATCTGGAGCAGCTCCACCCACATTCCCTTTTTAAAAAATCCTTCATGTCTTTGACTTGTTGCAAAGTAAGTTCATTTTAATGTGCGTGTGTGTTAAGTTGCTTTAGTCGTGTCTGACTCTTCTTCAACCCTGTGAACTGTAGCCCACCAGGCTCCTCTGTCCAAGGGATTCTCCAGGCAACAGTACTGGAGTGGGTTGCCCTACCCTGTTCCAGGGGACCTTCCTGACCCAGGGATTGAGCCCCATCTCTTACATCTCCACATTGGCAGACAGATTATTTACCACCAGCAGCACCTCGGAATCCCTCACTTCTCTATATAGGATCACAAATGATGGATTTGAGTTTTTTGCTTCTTTGTGGTATCAAATTTGGTTTTTGTCTTCTTGAACCTCCTGCAGATAGAAAGTTTTTAGCACCATAGGCTTGTTTAGAACATGCTTCAGCTTTTTTGGTAAGAAAACCTAACAAGTGGGTTCTGTGGACTTGATACACTTCACATCAAGAGCCACGCATGCGGTGCCTTCTTGTTCGCTTTTAACGATGTCAGGATGGGTCAGCGCGTTCAGATGGTGGAACCTGGCCATTAAAAGCCGCCTTTCACATTGTCGTCTGGTGCTTTCATCCTTTATTATTATTGCCAGAATCTACCTTTTATTAGTTGCAAAGTGATCTTCCAAATTTTATAATCCCTTCCACATTTCTTAGCAAGAATTTGTTCTATAAATTATATTTCATTACCTTAAATGACAGGAGATCCAGGGTAAAATGCTAAATTCTTTACTGTAAGTACCATCTTTCAGAGTAATGAATTCTATTATCTGTGATACCCAGTGGCTGAAGGTAGGGGAGAATTTCTCTTATTTCTTCTCTCCTCCCTTCCCTCTACGTTTTTCCCCTTCATTTTTGGTAACGTGTATGTATTAATGGATTTATGCTTTCAAATAGTTAAATTCACTTTTCTGTTTGAAGCTCAGTTTGTTCATCTTTGTACGGAGACCTTTCATGTTACTGCTCTATCCTTTTGGGATGACTGTTACCAGTTTTTGTGAGCTTCTTAGCTTTTTGGCATCATATTGAACCAAAGGACTTTATTGTAAAGAAAGTATATATGATGCAGAGCCTACCTTTTGATTTTGTAACTCATTTTTCTTATATTTTTAAACTCCTTTTGCTCCTGGTGCTGTTAAACAACATGAGGATCCTTTTTATGTTACTGTTGGTTAATTAGGAAGAACTGTTCATTTTTTTTCTGAAAATTAGAAAAATGTTCAGAAGCCATTTGTGAATTCACTATTTACAGAGACTTATCCTACTTACTTAAGAGCCCATCTCCCAATTTTATTTCTCCTTATTTTAATTATTTTGGAAAATCTGGGATCAATTAAAGGAAAAAGAAAAATACCATTGTGTGCCAGATACTCACATGATTGTTCACACTGTCTCATTTAATTCTCACAATTCCCATATGGGATCTCAGGTCATTTTATTCCTGTTTACAGCTTTGTTCTATGTTAACGGTTTGTCTAGGTAGTCTTAGAGTTAAATGTGAGGATAAAACACTTTTTAGAATCCCAGAGTACATGACTAGATAGTGTTGTGACATAAATTTGACTAGAATTTCTATTGTTCAATTGTGGTTTTAATATTCCTCTAGCTTAGTTTTTAACATACACATGACATACAGACAGGGCATTTCTACCCATTCTTTAAAACGAAATCTTTGCACCTTTTAATTTATAATTCTAATCTGATTAGTTTCTAACCTCATTTGACAAAAAGTAGTGAATGTAAAAGATCCTTGTACTTAGAATTTCTAGAGAATTGGGCAGGTTTTCACTCTCATTTGTTTTTGTGTTTACACCAATCATTTCTGTACTTACAGATAGTCGTGTACTGACATCCTTGAAAAATTACTAGGTTTTGTTTTTATTGATTGACTTTTGGCTGTGCTGGGCCTTCCTTCATTACTGAATGAGCTTTTCTCTAGTTGTGGCAATACTCTCTAGTTACGGTAGGTGGACTTCTCATTGCAGCGGCATCTCTTTGCAGAGCACAGGCTTGAGGTCCGGAGCGCGAAGGCTCAAGTAGTTGTGGTGCACAGGCTTAGTTGCTCCATGGCATGTGGGATCTTCCTGGATCAGGGATTGAACCAGCGTCTCCTGCGTTGGCAGGTGGATTCTTTACCATTGAGCCACAAGGGAAGCCCCATCTTTGAAAAATTATGATTTTAAGTGTCGGTCCTTATTTTACTTGTCTCTACTAAGTATTTCTAAAAATTGTTATACCTTGTTTTTTAAAAAGAGATTTCTAAGTATAATGTAGCCTCTTCATGATGTCTCATTTATCATTTTGAGTATCAGTTGCTATATTTATAGTGTGCTGGGTAATACAGTTCAGTTCAGTTACATAGTCGTGTCCAACTCTTTGGAACCCCATGGACTGCAGTGCGCCAGGTTTCCCTGTCCATCACCAACTCCCAGAACTTGCTCAAACTCATGTCCATCGAGTTGGTGATGCCATCCAGCCATCTCATCCTCTGTCGTCCCCTTCTCCTGATTTTAGTCTTTCCCAGCATCAGGGTCATTTCCAATGATACAGAGATGCCATTAAATGAAACACTCAGGCTCCCAGAAGTTAGTTTTCATCATAAATGAAATAAAGGGACCAGAAGAGAATTCACATATGACTGAGCAGTCATATGTGAGCAGTCTCACCAGATAATTGGGAGAAGAGGCTAGGAGGTGATTTAAAACTTCAAGACCAGTGTTGGTCATGCTTAATATTTTAACTTGGCACATTAACTGATTAGCTAATTAAATCTGAACTGTATATTCTCCTTCTTTAAACAGCTTTAGTGCAGCCGCCATTATCTATGACTCCAGAAACTGTGAAAGATGTTGGATTTGGTAGCCTTGTTTTACCAGGTGGTTCTGTTGCCAGCAGTCTTGCTACTGCCACTCTGCCAGCTGGAAATGTTTTTAATCCTCCAACGAAACAAGCAGAGGCTGAAGAAAAAGTACCTCATCTTATTGATCACCAGATTTCTTCTGCAGAAAACACCAGAACAGGTAAAAAAAAAAAAAAAAAAAAAAGGTAAAAGAAATTCCCAGAAAGACATAGTTAAATCAAGTACTACTTCTCTGTGTTGGTGTTTAATTTTGACGTGTCATGCATATGTAACCAGTGCATGGGTATTGCAGCTTTTAAAAAAAGAAAAAGGTCACTGTCTCCTAAAATTTCTATTAAAAACAAATTTGGCTTTCTATTCAGGATAGTATATATTTTGACACCTTTTCGTTAAGATTTCTCCTTTTTTTTGGCCTATTGGGACTTTTTTTAATGTGTTGTTACCAAAATAAGATTGCACAAAATATGTATACCAACAGAAGATGAAAACAAACCAATATAAGGTATAGCTTCTACCAGATATTCAGCTAGGCTAGAAGATAAGTGTGTTATTTGAAAGCTGCAGGTCTGTTTTTTTTTTTTTTTTTAAAAAAAAAAAAAAAAAAAAAAGGTAAAAGAAATTCCCAGAAAGACATAGTTAAATCAAGTACTACTTCTCTGTGTTGGTGTTTAATTTTGACGTGTCATGCATATGTAACCAGTGCATGGGTATTGCAGCTTTTAAAAAAAGAAAAAGGTCACTGTCTCCTAAAATTTCTATTAAAAACAAATTTGGCTTTCTATTCAGGATAGTATATATTTTGACACCTTTTCGTTAAGATTTCTCCTTTTTTTTGGCCTATTGGGACTTTTTTTAATGTGTTGTTACCAAAATAAGATTGCACAAAATATGTATACCAACAGAAGATGAAAACAAACCAATATAAGGTATAGCTTCTACCAGATATTCAGCTAGGCTAGAAGATAAGTGTGTTATTTGAAAGCTGCAGGTCTGTTTTTTTTTTTTTTTTGACACTACTGTTAGAAACGCTTTATGTGTGATATTTATAATTTTAGCTTTAATTTTTGTTTAATATCTGGTATACCTTGGTTCTTGGGGAGATACAAGTAGCTGACTACTGGAAATTATAGCATTAATAATTATAAATAAAGTAAGTCCTCTGTGTACGAATGAGTTCTGTTCTGAGAACACGTTCGGAAGTCCAACAAAAGTTAGCCTAGGTACCCAACCAACACCATTGGCTATGTAGTACTGTACTGTAATAGGGTTATAATACTTTGCACACAGATAAGACATAAAAAATAAACACTGAAAATGTTTTTAATCTTACAGTACAGTACCTTGAAAAGTACAGTAGTACAGCATAGCAGCTGGCCCACAGGGGCTGGCTTGAGGGAACAGGCAAGAAGTGTTGCTGCCTAGAGGCGGGAGAAGAGATGAGGGGGTGGGCTAATGCTGCCCTCTGTACGCAGCACTGGGCGGTGAAGTGCACAGAGGGGCCGCATGCAGGTGACCGTGCTGGACGCGTGAACGAGCTTAGTGACTGGGCACGCGAACACACGCTGACAGCTTTGAAAGTTCACAGCTTGAAGGTTCGTATGTAGGGCACGGAACTGTATCGTTTCTTTCTCACACCAGGGTGATTGATTATGTTATTTTTTTCTTTTCCATTTTAGTGATTCCAAATGATATTTCAAGTGGCCCTGCGATTTTAGGACAGCCGCCAAATGTGACAAGCAATTCTGGAATTCTGGGAGTCCAAAGACCAAACGTATCCAGTAATAATGAAATTCTTGGAGTCCGGCCATCTAACGTTTCCAGTAGTTCTGGGATGATTGGACCCCAGCCACCAAATATTCTAAATAACTCTGGAATTTTGGGATTACAGCCACCAAATGTGTCAAGTAGTTCTGGACTTTTGGGAGTGCTCCCTCCAAATATGCCTAATAATTCCGGACTTCTCGGAGTACAGCCACCCGGTGTCCCAAGTACTTCTGGGCTTTTGGGAACACAGCCACCAGCTGGGCCTCAAAACTTACCCCCTTTAAATCTTCCTAATCAAAGGATGCCTGCAATGCCAATGTTAGACATTCGTCCAGGACTGATACCACAGACGCCTGGACCACGATTCCCATTAATACAGCCTGGAATTCCACCCCAACGGGGACTCCCTCCCCCAGCAGTACTTGATTCAGCTCTGCATCCACCACCCCGTGGTCCTTTTCCTCCAGGAGATATTTTTAGTCCACCTGAAAGACCTTTTCTAGTTCCTGGAAGACAAAATGTAGACAATGTTCCTAACCCAGAAAAAAGGATCCACTTGGGAATGATAGCATTCAGCAGGAAGGTGACAGAGATTACCGGTTTCCTCCCATTGAACCCAGGGAAGCCATCAATAGACCTCCCCCGGTGGATGTTAGGGATGTGGTTGGACGACCTGTTGATCCACGAGAAGGTCCTGGAAGGCCTCCGTTAGACGCGAGAGATCATTTTGGAAGACCTCCCGTAGATATCAGGGAGAATCTCGTGAGGCCAGGCATCGATCATCTTGGCCGAAGAGAGCACTTTGGCTTTAATCCCGAGAAGCCCTGGGGGCACCGAGATTTTGATGAGCGGGAGCATAGAGCTCTACCTGTCTATGGCGGTCCGAAAGGCTTACATGAAGAAAGAGGTAGATTTCGGTCTGGAAACTACCGATTTGATCCTCGAAGTGGTCCTTGGAACAGAGGATTCGGACAAGAAGTTCACAGAGATTTTGATGACCGCAGAAGACCCTGGGACAGGCAGAGGGACAGGGATGACAGAGATTTTGATTTCTGCAGAGAAATGAATGGGAATCGTCTTGGACGAGATAGAATTCAAAACACCTGGATCCCCCCTCCTCATGCTCGGGTTTTTGAGATTTTTGAAGGGGCCACTTCTCAACGAAAAGGTGATAACGTGCCTCAGGTTAATGGTGAAAATACTGAGAGACATGCCCAGCCACCACCTTTACCAGCGCAGAGTGATCCTGAACTGTATGAAAAACTGGCATCCTCAAGTGAAATAAACAAGAAGAGTGACACAGTTGCTGATATAGAGAGTGAACCAGTGGTAGAAAGCACAGAAACTGAGGGGACATAATCATCACTCAGTAGGTAAAAGATACATTTTGTAAAGTTGTCATCTCTCTGTAATAGATTAATGGCTGACTGGACCATAGTTGTTCACTTTTGTCTGCCAGAATTAAGTTAATCTGATGTTCATGTTCACCTTTCTCTTAAAATAATTGTACAACTGACTTGTATAGACATTGTTCTTAATATGAACATGGTAGGTAAACATTTTTTTATTTTTCTATAAAATATAAATGTTGCCCCCTGATTCTTTTAACTTCAAGGAAATGAATAACAGCTTGTCAGAGACTTCCTATGGAAGAAAGAATTTTTTTTAGATACTACCATTAGGTTGGATATGGTAATAGATATATTTCAGAATAGCAAGTGATGATATATCTTATCCATATCTTTAGGCTGCTGCAGAATTTTAAGGTAATAGACAAAGCTGTGATATTTTATGCAAAGACTGGCTCTAAATATTTGAGGAGCACAATACAGAGATTTTAAAAAGTGATTTTGTAAAATCTACACTCTGGTCTCTGTTTCTCCAAAGTAAGTGTTTGTGATTTGTTCCTCATACTGCAGTGAGTTCAAAAGAAAAAAAGAAAACAACATCAATATTAAACGTTTCAATGTTGGGTGAACTTTGTTTTTAGATGCCAATAAAACTTCTTTGTTTGATAACAGTGTTCTAGGAATTGTATTTTTTTAACCTACAAATTCTTAAAACCATGGATCATTGGTAGCATGTGCTTAGTTGTTGCAGAAAGTTTTCTATTACTCTTAGTAACAACAAAGAACCATATGTGGAAAAAGCATGTACTTTGATATAAAAAAATCATGCAGTCTCATTAGTATATGTGTAATACCTGTGCATATTTATTGTGTAAGTCATATGTAGATTCTTTTGTTTCTCTGTATGTCTGTTTCATGCACATACAGAGAAAAATAGAAAGTTGATAGTTCAGTTAATAAAATATTCTTTAAAACTAGGTAGAGAAACTTGGCTAATTGACATCGCTCATAGTTATAGCTCCTAGCCTCTATGATGGTAAATAAGAAATATTGTAAAGAGATACACTGACAGTATGGCAGTTCTTTTTTAGTACAGTTAAGCATGAAGTCAGATTTAGCGTGGAGCCGAATTTCACGTAAATGCTTGCATTGCTTTTTTTCACATTATTTTTGCTATTCTGCATAGATAGTGCTTGTACTTACTGATACTTACTGGTCACTTGCCTAAAGTGAATTCCTTAATTGCAAAAATGTAGAGTTGTGGGTGTTAATGGATTTGACAACATTAATTTGTATCCCAGAAACAGTGTGTTCCTCATGGGTTTTGTAGGTTCTGGGTGACACTGTTGCAGGTTAGCCTCCAAGGTAAACCCGAGCAGCAGAAAAGTTGGGGGTTAGTTTCCTGTTATATTTATTATTGTTTGCTTTTGCATTTCATTTATTTGCTGCTTGGTTCTCCTTTGGGTTTTACATATATACACACACATATATAAAACCATTGGTGTTTTGTTGTTTTGTTTCTGATGAAGGCTTTCCTTTGGTCCCGTGAATAGTCATTTGTTTCCTCTTTCGATAATTCATCATTGGTTTTATCTAAAATTCTTCAGTTATGCTTGTCAAGCTTCCCCAGAAATGATAGCCATAAATCAGCCATTTAAAATTGGGTGGTTTTGCTTACCTCTTGTGATCTAGAGATCTAAGATTCCTCGCCAGAAATATTCTTTTCTTCTTACATGTTCTGAAATAGAAATAGTATGTTATTCACTTAGTTTTTTTAGAAAAGTAGATGAGAATGGAAATCTGATGTTTATTTCTAAGGTCATTGGATTCAGTCCCGTGATTTGAGTTGGTTGCATATCATTTCCTTGGGGTAAGGGGGAAAACTGTGACACTGGTACAAAATTTTAATGTTTTGGGAAGATTTGTCTTGCCCTTAAGGAAATTATATTAACTGGAATTTCTTTCAAACTATTCAGTACTTTAGTTGCATTTATCATTATTAAAATTGACATTCACTTGTATTAAGTAGCCACAAAAAAAGTGAGACTCTTCAGTGAATTTTGATCCCAAGCTTTTTACCACCCTTGGGCTTTCATGTGCAAACTTGAAAACAAAATGTGTACAAGTATTGCCCTGACTTGAGATTCTGATGGTGGAAATTTGCTGATCAGCTGTCAGTACTGTATCCTCGAGACCCATCTTGAAAGTGCGACACTCTTAAAACGGCTGAAAAACATCTATGTGTAGTTGTGCTCACTTTCTCTTTTATTGTTGTGTAATGTTTGCGTGAAAGGATATTATTCATCCTGATACCAAATTTCCAAAACTGATACTTCCACTATTTTCTTTTTAGATAATGGAGAGAAAAGTTACTTGTCTTACTTTCCTGAGTTTGACTTAAGACCTATCACATTTCTGACCCTTTTGCTCACAGCACTGCTGTCACTAGAATGCTAGCAATTCGGAATGTGCAAGGAGTAACCTAAATATTTCAGTAAAATAGTTTGAACTGCTGTAGGCAGTAACTGCGTCAGACACGAGATCACATAGATTTTATTTGTGATAGAGAATGATACGGCTTCCTGTGGTGTTAGTAGATTGCAACATTAATAGATTCATCTTTAAATTTGTTTTTTGTCTTTAAACATTTCATTGAACTTGGCTTCTGTTAGCATGAATGCGTATACTGCACTTTGATCATCTCTTGTAGATAGAAACTTCTTTTAAAGCAGGGTAGTCTTTACAGCATATCATCCATGAAATATTACTTTTATTTCATTGTATAGGGTGGACAGAATACTAGGAAAGCATTGTAAGATGGAATAGTATAAAATTGCTTGTTTAAAACTCTGGAAATCACTTCCTATAATATTTAATTAATACAGTTATTATTTAAGCTATACGTTCTTACCAGGACAGTTTCCTTTGTTCTGATGATTTAGTTGCTTCCACAAATTTGTTGGCCATTTTTCACTCAAACAAAATACAGCTTTATGGAGTGACACATTTGGGATTATTTTGGGAATGGGGCGGTTTCGTTACATTTAAAAAGAATAAGTTGCCTCTTTTAGTTTGAAAAGTATTTCTTAAATAAACACTAGTTCATCAGATCTAAGGTGCCATTAATTGTAAGACGCACCATTCAGAAATTT
>SJYC01019366.1:0-43443 GCA_006408675.1 Madoqua kirkii
ATTTGTCTGTTACTCCAGATGTTTCTTGACTTCATACTTTAGCATTCCAGTCCCCTATAAGGAAAAGGACATCTTTTTTGAGGTGTTAGTTCTAAAAGGTCTTGTAGGTCTTCATAGAACCATTCAAGTTCAGCTTCTTCAGTGTTACTGGTTGGGGCACAGACTTGAGAGGAGCCACCCCACATCCAAAGGATGGTGGCTGTGGCTGCACAGGTGCAGGAAGGCCTAGAGGAGCCATCCCACGTTGAAGGTCAGGAAGGGCAGCAGTGAGGAGATACCTCTCATCCAAGGTAAGGAACAGCGGTTGCACTTTGCTGGAGCAGCTGTGAAGAGATATCCCAGACCCAAGTTAAGAGAAACCCAAGTATGATGGGAGGTGTTGCAAGTGGGCATCAGAGGGCAGATACACTGTAATCATACTCAGAGAAAACTAGTCAGTCTAATCACACTAGGACCACAGTCTTGTCTAACCTAATGAAGCCAAGCCATGCCTGTGGGGCAACCCAAGATGGGCGGGTCATGGTGGAGAGGTCTGACAGAATGTGGTCCACTGGAGAAAGGAATGGCAAACCACTTCAGTATTCTTGCCTAGAGAACCCCATGAACAGTATGAAAAGGCAAAATGATAGGATACTGAAAGAGGAACCCCCCAGGTCAGTAGGTGCCCAATATGCTACTGGAGATCAGTGGAGAAATAACTCCAAAAAGAATGAAGGGATGGAGCCAAAGCAAAAACAATACCCAGCTGTGGATGTGACTAGCGATAGAAGCAAGGTTCGATTCTGTAAAGAGCAATATTGCATAGGAACCTGGAATGTTAGGTCCATGAATCAAGGCAAATTGGAAGTGGTCAAACAAGATGGCAAGAGTGAACATCAACATTCTAGGAATCAGCAAACTAAAATGGACTGGAATGGGTGAATTTAACTCAGATGACCATTATATCTACTACTGCAGACAGGAATCCCTCAGAAGAAATGGAGTAGCCATCATGGTCAACAAAGGAGTCTGAAACTTCTATCTAATTAGAATACAAATTCCTTCAGTGCAGAAGCATATCTTTTGTGTGTTTGTATCTTCCTTAGCACATAGGAGAATGACTTGAAAGATATACTCTGTATCTGTTGTTATATTTGTAAGACCTATTTTGAGGGAATGGCAAAAAAGGCCAGTGTCACAGTAAGACAAAAAAGAAAGTTCTTGATTTCTAACATGTATACCTTCCTGGAACCACAATCAAAATCAGGATCTGGAGCAGTTCTGTTGTCCCTAGCACTTTCCTCATGCTATACCTGTATCACTGGAAAAGACCCTGATGCTGGGAAAGACTGAAGGCAGGAGAAGGGGATGACAGAGAACAAGATGGTTGGATGGTGTCACCGACTCCAAGGACATGAGTTTGAGCAAGCTCTGGGAGGTGGTGAAGGGCAGAGATGCTGGCATGCTGCAGTACATGGGGTCACAAAGAGTAGGATAGCCCTATGGCCCTGTCACTCAGTCGTGTCCGACTCTTTGCAACCCTATGGACTGTAGCCTACCAGGCTCCTCTGTCCATGAGATTTTCCAGGAAATAGTGCTGGAGTGGATTGCCATTTCCTTCTCCAGGGGATCTTCCCAACCCAGGGATCAAACTCAGGTCTCCCGCACTGTAGACAGACGCTTTACTGACTGAGCCGCCAGGGAAGTAGCAGCTGAACTGAACTGATCCCTTTACAAGCATACTATCCCTTTACAGTCACACCCTATGAAGGGTGAATGTCTAAGTAAAGACAATCAATAGTGTAGGAAAAGAAGTAATGGTGAGAGCTGTTAAATAGTTAGAAAGGTAAACTATGGACATCCCAGGTGGCACAAGTGGTAAAGAACCTGCAGGAGACATAAGAGGTGCAGGTTTGATCCCTGGGTCCCGAAGATCCCCTGGACGAGGGCACAGCAACCCACTCCAGTGTTCTTGCCTGCAGAATACCATGGACAGAGGAGTCTGGCGGGCTACAGTCCATAGGCTTGTGGAGTCAGACACAACTGAAGCAAGTGAGCACACACACACGGGAGATAAAGAAGTACAAATTGTTCCTTAGGTTTGAGGCTTACTGGCAATGCTCATTCGACCAGGACAAAAAACACAACACATAAGTATAAAGGAAAATATAAAGATATATGTTTATATGAATTAAATACAGGCAGTCCTCCCTTTGCACATGAAAATGACTGTGCAAACTGAAATCATGCAGTGTGACCACAATAATCAATAGAAAGAATTACAATTATTCTCTGCCCTTCACAAATTTTTGTCAAAACATTAAAAACTCTCAGCTGGCTATAATGCACAGGGAAATGGAAGAAATAGCCAAACATTATTTAGTACACTGTAATTTAAAATGAGCAATATTGAGAATTAAAGTGTCTTCTTTAATTCACAATGATCTGTGAATTTAAAAAAAACTTATCTAGAATAGTTTGAAAAGTGTTTACTTTCTTCTCATTGTATAACTTAAAATATTAGTGAATGTGAAGAAAGCTGAGCATCGAAGAATTGATGCTTTTGAACTGTGGTGTTGGAGAAGACTCTTGAGAGTCCTTGGACTGCAAGGAGATCCAATCAGTCTATCCTAAAGGAGATCAGTCCTGGGTGTTCATTGGAAGGGCTGATGCTGAAGCTAAAACTCCAATACTTTGGCCACCTGATGCGAAGAGTTGACTCATTGGAAAAGACCCTGATGTTGGGAGGGATTAGGGGCAGGAGGAGAAGGAGACGACAGAGGATGAGATGGCTGGATGGCATCACCAACTCAATGGACATGAGTTTGGGTAAACTCTGGGAATTGGCAGTAGACAGGGAGACCTGGTGTGCTGCGATTCATGGGGTCGTAGAGTCAAACGCGACTGAGTGACTGAACTCAACTGATGTTGTCTAAGCCTGGGAAAACTGTCATATGCTTTTCTAAGTTTGAATCAGTTCCAACATTTTACCCTGTGAATTTTCAAAGCAGTGAGAATCACTGAGAGGCCCTATAATAGTATGCAGTTCAGTTCAGTCGCTCAGTCATGTGCAGCTCTTTACGACCCCATGAGTCACAGCACCCTAGGCCTCTCTGTCCATCACCAACTCCCGGAGTTCACTCAGACTCCCATTCATCCAGTCAGTGATGCCATCCAGCCATCTCATCCTCTGTCGTCCCGTTCTCCTCCTGCCCCCAATCCCTCCCAGCATCAGAGCCTTTTCCAATGAGTCAACTCTTCACATGAGGTGGCCACAGTACTGGAGTTTCAGCTTCAGCATCATTCCTTCCAAAGAATTCCCAGGGTTGATCTCCTTCAGAATAGACTGGTTGGATCTCCTTGAAGTCCAAGGGACTCTCAAGAGTCTTCTCCAACACCACAGTTCAAAAGCATCAATACTTCGGCACTCAGCCTTCTTCACAGTCCAACCCTCACATCCATACATGACTACTGGAAAAAGCATAGCCTTGACTAGACGGAGCTTAGTCAGCAAAGTAATGTCTCTGCTTTTGAATATGCTATCTAGGTTGGTCATAACTTTTCTTCCAAGGAGTAAGCGTCTTTTAATCTTTTTGTCATAACCACGTTGTTCATTTATATCAATGTTTCCTTCAATAATTTCCTCTGGCTGATTATCTAAATTCCCTTGAATGGCAGCAGTTTGGACTTCCCTGGTGGCTCAGATGGTAAAGAATCTGCCTGCAATACAGAAGACCCAGGTTCAATCCTTGAGTCAGGAAGATCCCCTGGAGAACGGATTGGCAACCCACTCCAGTACTTTTGCCTGGAGAATCCCATGGACAGAGGAACCTGATGGGCTATAGTCCATGGGGTCACCAAGAGTTGGACACAACTGAGCAACTAACACTATCACTTTCAATCAACATTCCAATTATCAACTGTTTCTTCTATAGTTGCATTTAATTTCCATTCAAGTTTTACTTCCAGCATTATCACTTTCTGTTTCTTTGCTCAGTGTCATAATTGTTGGCCAGTTTACTCTTAATTGTGCATTTCCACACAATGGCATGTGGGTTTACAGAAAGGAGACAAAAAAACAGCATACCTGCAGGTTTTGATTTTTGTGTATGAGCCAGTAACAGATGCATAGTGACCAATTCTAGATAGATTCTGAAGCAATGATGTGACTGGTCACTAACCATGATGTGCATTTGTTATTTACACAATGATCTGTGAACTAAAGAATTACGAGCAAAATTTTATTTTATGCAACTACTCACAATATAGAAGTCAAAGTATTAGCCACTTAGTCATGTTTGACTCTTTATGACCCCATGGACTGTAACCCGCCAGGCTCCTTTTCCATGGGATTCCCAAGCAAGGACACTGGAGTGGGTATCCGTTCTCTTCTCCAGGGGATCGTCCAAACCCATGGACTGAATCCAGGTCTCCTGCATTGCAGGTGGGCTTCTCTTGTGCTCAGCTGGTAAAGAATCCATCTGCAATGGAATCCAGGGAGACCTGGAGTCAATCCCTGGGTTGGGAAGATCCCTTGGAGAAAGGAACGGATACCACTCCAGTACCCTGGCCTGGAGAATTCCACGGACTGCATAGTCCATGGAGTCGCAAAGAGTTGGACACAACTGAGTGACTTTCACTTTCTTTCTTTCTTTACTGCCTGAGCCACCAAGGAGTTGCTATTGTAGGGACTGGTATTATTAAATTAAATTCTAGTAACCAAAATCAGTGCAAATTGGAACTATGCCAAGTGAAGACTGCCTTACAGTCTTCAAACCAAATAAATCCATTACATGTTAGCATATTTTTATTAAAACTATGTTTTTCAAAACTAAAAGTGGTAATAGTATTATATAAATCTTTGCAAATATCTTTAGTGTTGTAACTAGACATCTCACATCTGTTTTTGCATTCAAGCTATTCTAATATCATACACCATGTAGTTTCTGGAAAACTCCACTTACACTTGTTTAAAAATAGGAACTAAAAAGCATATAATATCCCAGACATGTTAAGAAAATGTTACTGATGTTTCAGACCTCTGAAAGGGTATGAGTTCAGGAGCACACATGGAGAGCCACTAGCCCACAGTATTCTTTGTATGGGATGAAATAACAACACAACTAGAATGGCAGTAATTACACATCCTTGAGAAACTAGTCACTCAATTTTCAGTCTTCTCTGGTTCAGACAAATAATTCTAACCACAAAAGGCTGAAACAGATTAATGTTCAGTGGAGAAGGCAATGGCAACCTACTCCAGTACTCTTGCCTGGAGAATCCCATGGACAGCGGAGCCTGGTGGGCTGCTGTCTATGGGGTTGCACAGAGTCAGACACGACTGAAATGACTTAGCAGCAGCAGCAGCAGCACAGTGTTATTTACAGCAACTGGAGCTCCATGGAGGAGCAACTATGTAAAAGACATAGACAAAAACGAATAACTATGAAGTAATTGATGGAAGTTTGTCTCTTGTATCTAATAGACAAGTTAGATAAATACTACGTGTAATGCATGAGTATCAATAGAAATAAAAACAAAGTAAAACAAAATCAAATTATAGCAGGGACTTGAAATCCACTTTTGTTTCCTCTGCCCTTTTCATTCACAATATACTAGAAAAGTGCTGTCAATCTTCACCAAAGTTTTAACAATAACAAAAAAGTTTAATGTTCTTATTTCATAAGAGAAAGAAATGCTAAGTGTTCCTAAAATGAATAAACAAAAGCCATATAGTCTCTACCTCCATCTTTGACCTAAAAAGAAGGAAACTTCTGAATGTTTCTCTATAATCTTTAATAGAACAGAATGGAATATCTAACTCTGTAATCACATTCAAGGTAGCAGTAATCTACCTCAATTTCAAAAAAGTATAGCATTTAAGATAGTAAGCACATAGGTGAAATGAACTGAAAATGATATTTAAAGATAGAGTGCTTATTTCACCAAAAAGAGCTAGAACTCAATTTCCACCTGTAACAGCCTTGTAAGATTTCAGCCACTACTGTCCTCCAGGAATAACATAAAATTACCTAACAAATGTTCTTTGTAAAAGTGATAGGAAGGAAAAGTCATGGAGAATAATATATGTATTTTTGTAGCATCAACAGCCCTGTACAGATCAATCAATAGTCAATAAAATATGAATCTATCATGTTGTTGTAGATTATCTCCTATAGAAGACAATTATGTGCATAACAAAAATCTAAAATGGTGAATCTCTGAGCATCAGATTATTTGTAAGTCAATATATGACTAAACACTAAAACAAAAGCAAAGTGTAAATATCCTAAAGCATATCATTAGACACATTTTCTGTTATTTTCAAGCACGAAATATTTTAAGACTGAGAATGCGTTTCAAATAATTTCTATTATAACAAGGTTAATAATGAAGAAATTACTGTTTCCCAGCATTGCTTCATCATTTATAGCCTGTTCTCCTCCTTTCAACACAAATCAAAACTTCAGAAGGCAAATTAGTTCTTTAGAGTCCAGGCTTTTACTTCTAGCTAGCCAAGACTTCCCATTCAGCATTTACTTCTCCAGAATTATGTGGCTAGCTCCAATATGCCAGAATAGTGAGAATCCTTTCCTCCATAACCCAGTAACTAAGACATGTTATAAAAACCAAACCTGTAAAAAGAATTTCAGTACATCTAAAAAATATCACACAGATGCTGAGCTATTTCCTGATAAAGATGACATTAATATTAGTCATCTATTTCCCAAAGAGTACTCATTTTAAAATAATGAAATGACAATTTGATGAATGCCTAAAAATACCAAATCAAGTCTAAGTAACAGCTTTCACATAAGAACTAAAAAGTAAAAAAATTTACATAAAAGGGTCTTTTAATTAAATGCTGTTTTTGAAATGTCTCTGTCTTAAAAGATTCTCTTTCCTACCTTCAATGTTTAAAGAAAATTTTGCTAGTTCAGAAATTTAAAAAATGACTGTAACTAAAATCATCAAATTTAAGAAAGCAGGAACTACCTTTTTCCCTTTGGAAACGTATCAAGAAAGATGTTTACCAAAACTACATTTTAAAAACAGTCTTCACTACACCCATTTAAATGAATTCCTTCCACACTAAATAAGTTTCTAAAGTAACAGTAACAAAAAATAATTAAAGGCAAAAAATGTGACAACAAAGTAAAAAATAAAATAGCTTTTCCAGAAAAAACTAAAACCAGAGTTACTATATGATCCATCAATCCCGCTCCTGAGCATATACTCTCAGAAAAAAATTTGAAAAGATACATGCATCCTAATGTTCACAGCAGCACTATTTACAATAGCCAAGATGTGGAAGCAAGTAAATGTCCATCAACAGATGAATGGATAAAGAAAATGTGGTACATATATACAATGGAATATTACTCAGCCATAGAAAAGAAAAAAATAATGCTACCCACAGAAATATGGATGGATCTAGAGATTATCATACTCAGTGAAGTAAGCCAGACAGAAAGACAAGTATCATATGATACCATTCATATGTGAATTCTTAAAAGAATGATACAAATGAACTTATTTTCAAAACAGAGACTCACAGATATAGAAAACAAACAAGTTACTAAAGGGGAGAGATGGGGAAGTGATAAATTAAGAGTTTGGGATTAATAGATACATACTGTTATATATAAAACAGATTTCCAACAAGGACCTACTGTACAGCACAGGGAACTATACTCGATATTTTGCAATAATCTATAAGGGAAAAGAATCTGAAAAGGAATATCTACATCCATACATCTGAAACTAACAGGATATTATAAATCAACTATACTCAATAAAAAAACAGAATCTCGTTGCAGGTCCCCCCAAAATGACTTCATGAAATATCTCACTCTTTATTAGAAAAGAAACTATTTAAAAGTAGAAATTCATCTTTAGTACTTAAAGGCCCTGTATTAGTAATATACAAAGATGTATTCACATACTCAGAGAAGAATCAAGTAGGAAAGAAATATATTTCCATCTCTTTCAAACAAGCTTATATAATCTTAACTATTTGCCAAACATGCAACAGAAAAATATTAATTTCACAAAATCAGATTTTATCTGTATTTTTATATTCCTTTATATGGAATTATACCTGAAATAAACAAAGTACATAAAAGCATATAGAATCATTACATTTCAAAACCAAAAGGGGTTCAGAATAGCTATAATCATTTATGAGTGATATTTTAAAAAGTCACAGAAGTATCCAAATTGTTAAAGAATTCTTTCCACTACTACCACACCAAATTTACAGGATTTCTTATAATATATTATTATTGCAAGTAGCCTTTACCAAGGGGTGGGGTAACAATCCTCTGCCATTGCTGTATCTATTATCTATAATTTGCAAGAATATGGCTGCCAAGAGATATGAGACAATCCACCCCAAATGTAAAATAATGACTATGGATGATAATAAGCACCATATCCAGGTATCTGTTCATTGGAAAGCCTATTTCTTTTATTTTATACCAGAAAACCCTCCTAAATCTTTCTCAATCAGCAATTTGCCTTATTTTCTTTTAAAGTCTTATGAGAGTTAAGAATTTCCAACAATCATGTGTTTTCCCCCTTTATCTTTCCTAAAATTTAAATCTCCTTTATAAGTAGAAGAAAACTTTTCACATACCCATTTAACAGGAGTCCCAGACTATCTTTCAGAGGCAAAAACCAACCCGTTGCCTGTTTCAATAAAGTTTTATTGAATAAAGTTTTACTGAAACACAGAAGAAAAAAATTCCAACCCTCTTCTCTGGAATATGCATCCTCTAACTCAAAAGTCTCTTTTGACAGAGTTTACGATTTTTTTCTTTATAAATTTTGCGTACTGTAAAAAAAATGTGAGCGACAGAGAGGGACGTATATTTTAAAATATTTTCCCCATGTGTACTATCAAAATTGCTTTTAAAACAGAACTGTTAATCTAAACACCTAAAACTGAGATAGAATATTAACATCTTTTATTGCTGCATAAGCAGACTGACAACAGCAGATTGCACCACATGAAAAATAACCTGAAGCACTATCTTTCAACAAAAGGACAAGACAATTTTTTTTAACATTTTTAAATTTTATTCTGTTATTGAAGGATAACTGCTTTATAGAATTTTGTTGTTTTCTGTCAAACCTCAACATGAATCAGCCATAGGTATACATATATCCCCTCCCCTTAGAAGCTCCCTCCCCATCCCACTTCTCTAGGTTGATAAAGAGCCCCTTTTTGAGCTTCCTGAGCCATGCAGCAAATTCCTATTGGCTGTCTATTTTACATATGGTAATGTACGTTTCCATGTTACTCTTTCCATACCTCTCACCCCCTCTTCGCCTCTCCCCATGTCCATAAGTCTATTCTCTACGTCTGTTTCTCCATTGCAGCCCTGTAAATTAATTCTTCAGTGCTGTTTTTCTAGATTCCATGTATATGCATTAAAATACAATATTTATCTCTTTCTGACTCACTTCACTCTCTATAATAGGTTCTAGGTTCATCCACCTCATCAGAATTGACTCAAATGCATTTCTTTTTATGGCTGAGTAATAGTCCATTGTGTTTATGTACCACAACTTCTGTATCCATTCATCTGTCAATGGACATCTAGGTGGCTTCCATGTTCTAGCTATTGTAAACAGTGCTGCAATGAATGGGACACATGTGTCTTTTTCAACTTTGGTTTCCTCAGAGTATATGCCTAGGAGTGGGACTGCTGGGTCATATGGTGGTTTTAATCCTAGTTTTTTAAGGAAGCTCCATACCATCTTTCACAGTGGCTGTATCAATTTACATTCCCACCAACAGTGCAACAGTATTCCCTTTTCTCCACATCCTCTCTAGAATTTACTGTTTGTAGACTTTTTGACGATGGCTATTCTGAGCAGCATGAGGTGATATCTCATTGTGGTTTTGATTTGCATTCCTCTAATAATGAGAGATGTTGAGCGTCATGTGTTTGTTAGCCATCTGTATGTCTTCTTTGGAGAAAAGTCTGTTTAGGTCTTTTTCCCACTTTTTGATTGGGTTGTTTGTTTTTCTGGTATTGAGTTGTATAAGCTGCTTTTATATTCTGGGCTTTTGTTTTGGGGGAGATTTTTGATCACAGTTTCAATTTCAGTGCTTATAATTGTCTTATTCATAATTTCTATTTCTTCCTGGTTCAGTCTTAGAAGACTGAATCTGCTCATTTCTTCCAGGTTATCCATTTTATTGCCATATGGTTGTTCATAATAGTCTCTTATAATCCTTTGTATTTCTGTATTGTCTGTTATAACCTCTCCTTTTTCATTTATAATTTTGTTGATTTGATTCTTCTCTTTTTCTTGATGAGTCTGGCTAAAGGTTTGTCAATTTTATCTTCTGAAAGAACCAGCTTTTAGTTTTATTAATCTTTACTATTGCTTCTTTCATTTCTTTTTCATTTATTTCTGCTCAGATCTTGATGTTTCCTTCTACTGATCTGGAGCGGGGGGCGGTTGTTCTTTTTCTGGTTGCTTTAGGTGTAAAGTTAGGTTGTCTATTTGAAGTTTTCCTTGTTTCTTGAGGTAGGATTGCATTGCTATAAATTTCCCTCTTAGGACTGCTTTTGCTGCATTTCATAGATTTTGAGTTGTCATGTTTTCATTGTCATTTGTTTCTAGAAATTTTCTGACTTCCCTTTTGATTTCTTCAGAAACCTAATTATTTAGAAATGTGTTGTTTAATCTCCATGTGTTTGTATTTTTTAGACTTTTTCTTGTAATTGATATCCAGTCACATAACACCATGGTTGGGGAAGATGCTTGATATGATTTTAATTTTCTTAAATTTACTGAGGTTTGATTTGTGACCCAAGATGTGGTTGATCCTGGAGAATGTTCCATGTGCACATGAGGAGAAGGGTTATTTTTCTGCATTTGGATGGAATGTCCTGAACATATCAATGAAATCCATTTCATCTAATGTATCATTTAAGACTTGTGTTTCCTTATTAATTTTTTGTTTTTATGATCTGTCCAGTGGTGTGAGTGCAGTGTCAACGTCTACTATTATTATGTTATTGTCAATTTCTCCTTTTATGTCTGTTAGTGTTTGTCTTATGTATTGAGGTGCTCTTATGTTGGGTGCATAGATATTTACAATTGTTATGTCTTCCACTTGGATTGATCCCTTGGCCAATATGTAGTGTCCTTCCTTATCTCTTGTAAACTTCTTTAGTTTAAGGTCCACTTTGTCTGGTATGAGGACTGATACTCTCGTACAAAAAAACCCCTTTCTTTTGAAAGTAAAAAAATACTACTTTCTTTTGCTTCCCATTTGCATGGAATATATTTTTCCATCCTCTCACTTTCAGTCTATATGTGTCTTTAGGTCTGAAGTGGGTTTCTTGTAGACAGCATATATATGAGGTCTTGCTTTCCTATCCATTCAGCCAATCTGTTTCTTTTGGTTAGAGCATTTAATCTATTTACATTTAAAGTAATTATTGATATATATGTTCCTATTGCAATTTTCTTAATTGTTTGGGGTTGATATTGTAGATCTTTTCTCTTCTGTTGTATTTCTTGACTATATAAGTCTCTTTAACATTTGTTGTAAAGCTCATTTGGTGGTACTGAATTCTCTTAACTTTTGCTTGTCTGAAAAGCTTTTTACTTCTCCATCAATTTTGAATGAGATCCTTGCCAGGTACAGTAATCTTGGTTGTCGGGTTTTCCCTTCCAGTACTTTAAATATATTCTGCCATTCCTTTCTGACCTGCAGAGTTTCTGCTGAAAGATCAGCTGTTAAGCATTTGGAGTTTCCTTTGTATGTTACTTGTTGCTTCTCCCTTGCTGCTTTTAATATTCTTTCTTTGTGTTTAGCCTTTGTTGGTTTCATTAGTATGTGTAGGACAAAATAATTTTTTTACAACTTGTTTAAAATTAGACAGTATTCAAACAAAAAAAAATCTCCCATCTTAAATTAATTCATTTGATTTCTTATATGAAATAATTTCCAATTAAAGTCAGCTTAATAAATAATACTATCACTGGACACCTATATCACATATCACTTTGGAATGTAATTCTTTGTCCAAAGACAAATGAAAATATTCAAGTAATGTATTTTAACATAAGTAAGCTATCGAGGCTTCCCAGGTGGCTCAGTGGTAAAGAATCTGTCTGCCAACACAGGAGATGACGGTTCAATCCCTGGATTGGGAAGATCCCCTGGAGAAGGCAATGGCAACTCACTCCAGTATCCTTGCCTGGGAAATTCTATGGAGAGAGGTGCCTGGAAGGCTACAGCCCACAGGGTCACAGAAAGACTGGGACACTATTTTGCAACTGAACAATAACAACGACAAGCTATCTACTAATCTAGATAGACAGTTCTACTACTGAAGATATTATATGTTTTAACTTCAATGCTTTCTTTTTTCACAGTTTTTAAAGGTTATACCCACTGATAATTACCAGAAAATATTTGCTATATTTCTCATGCTGTACAATATATCCCTGTAGCTTACTTTATACCTACTATAAAATATATTTTAAAAAAATTTTTTAAGCATGTACCTCTTAATCTCCTACCCTTACACTACCCCTTCCCCAGTCATCCCCTCACTGGTAACCACTGGTTTGTTCTCTGTATCTGAATCTAAAGCTATTCGACGTTTAAAACCCCCTAATTAGAGATTATTCATAAGGTGACTTTTTTTTTAAGAAGTGAGAATGGTTCTTTAGTTTACATTCAATCTTATTTTAGAACTATCCACTGCTACTATTCTTTACTAGTTGGACATCATTACCTCATTTGACAAACATCTCTACTATGTACTAGATGCTGGGAATAAAAGAGATGCTCAATAAACCATGACCTGGACTTGAGAAATGCACATTCCAATAGAACACAAAAAGATAGTTAGATTACAGCATAACGAGCACCATATTTATTAAAAAGTATTTTGGGATGAGGGGGGATAAATGGTTCTAACATTACTGGAGAAGCAGTAAAAGTTAAATTTGGATTTACTGTAATAAATCGAAGGTCAAAAGGATAGAAATCAAAATATAAACAGTTGACCCTTGAACAACACAAGTTTGAAGTGCGTTAAGTCCACTTATACATGGACCACTTATTTCCCATTTATACTACAGGAGTATATTATTCGGGGAAGGCAGTGGCACCCCACCCCAGTACTCTTGCCTGGAAAATCCAATGGACGGAGGAGCCTGGTGGGCTGCAGTCCATGGGGTCGCTAAGAGTCGGACATGACTTAGCAGCAGCAGCAGCAGCAGTATATTATTACTTCACTTTCACTTTTCACTTTCATGCATTGGAGAAGGAAATGGCAACCCACTCCAGTATTCTTGCCTGGAGCATCCCAGGGATGGGGGAGCCCGGTGGGCTGCTGTCTATGGGGTCACACAGAGTCGGACATGACTGAAATGACTTAGCAGCAGTATATTATTACAGTTGGTTGAATCTGTAAATGCAGTCACAGTTTGGAGGGCTGACTGCATAAACATGATTGTTAAACATGGATTTCTGACTTGGGGAAGGTAAGCACCCCTAAGCCTCATACTACTCAAGGGTAAACTATATAGAAAATGAAAAAGAATATTAACCAACAAGTTCATATGGAGAAAACTATAAGGAATGAATGAAATAAAAAATACTGATACATTAGACAAGAAAAGAGAAACAGTGAACATAAATAGTAAAATGGGAGTCATAAACCCAAAGGTAATAACATTAAATATAAATGGGCTAAATGCTCTAAATAAAAAACTAGATAAAGTGTAAAATTAAATTCTATCCTGCCTACAATGAGACACTTTTAAGGACGCAGAAATACTGAAAGTTAAGAATAAAAAGTATATCATATAAACATTAACTAAAAGAAAGCTATTTTAACTATGCTAATAGCAGAAAAAACTAGACTTTAAGGTAGGAACACTATTAGAGATAAAGAAGGACGTTTCATGATAACAAAGGAATGAAATCACTAGGAAGAGATCACAATTCTCAATCCGTACCCACCTGGTAATCAAACAACAAAATATTTTAGCAAATAAATGACAGAACTAAACAGAGGAGTAGACAAATCTACACTCAGATCTGACAGATCTAACACATCTCTCTTAACAGCAGGCTAAGCATACAAATAACTAGGAAGGACGGTGAAATTAGGAACACAGTGGCATCTATAAAACATGCAATCAACAGTGACAGAATACAGTCCTCCCTTGATATCTGCAGGGAACTGATTCCAGGAACCCTGAAGAAACCAAAATCCACAGATGCTCAAGTTGCTTAGAGTTGGCCCTCCACACTGCTGGATGTGGAACTGGTGAATACAGAGGACTGTTTATCTTCTTTTCAAATGCATATGAAAGAGTTACTAAAATTGACCAAATGTTGCATTGTAAAGCATAGATAAAAATTCAAAACTTTAAAATCTTTTCGAATACTCTCTGCACAATGGAATTGTTAGAAATCAATAACTAAAAATAAAAAATCTTCAACTGTCTGAAAGTTAAACAATACCTTTTAAAATAAACAATGAGTCAAAGAAGAAATCCCAACAGAAAGTAGAACACATTTTAATAATGAAGATACAAATTTTAAATCTGTGTCTGACTCTGCGACCCCATGGACTGTAGCCCACCTGGGTCCTCTGTTCATGGAATTCTCCAGGCAAGACTACTGGAATGGGTTGTCATTCCCTTCTCCAGGGGATCTTCCCAACCCAGAGATCAAACCCGGGGCCTCCTGCATTGCAGGCAGATTCTTTACTGTTGAGCCACCAGGGAAGCCCCTTGTTTGCTATCGCAAAGCAATGTCAAACAAGGCAATCTGTGGTCTGAAAATGCAAAGACTGGAAAGTAGAAAGGCTGAAAAATAATGATCTAACTTCCATCTCAAGAATTAAAAAAAGAACAGGAACTTAAAAAAAACGGAAGGAAGGAAATACTAAATATGATAAAGAGAAAGCAACAAATTAAGAAATATACAGAGAGGAAATTAACAAAGCTAAAAGCTGGTTCTCTGAAGATATTAATAAACTTTATATACTCCCAGCAAGAAAAAAATGGGAAAAACAGAAATTACCAAAATCAGGAAAGAAAAATGGGAAATGACCAGACTTTTAAATGACAAAAAGATATTCAGAGGATATTGAGAGAAGCTTTAAATTTGGTAACATATATGAATGGGTATTTTCCTTGAAAAACTCACTGAAACTGATAAAAGAATAAACAGGAAATCTGAATAGTTCAGTATCTATTAAATAAATTGAATCTATTACTAAAAGACTTCCCACAAAGACAATTTGTGGTTCAGATTTCTTCCCTGGTGAATTCTTCCAAAAGTTTAAGAAAGAAATAATATTAACTGTACACAAATTCTTCTACAAAACAGAAAAAAAGAACATTTCCCAACTTGTAAAGTCAGATAATCTTAATGACAAATCTAGACAAGGACACTATAAGAAAGAACAATCACAGACCAACCACTTTCATGAATGTGCAAAAATCCCAAATAAAATATCACCTCACTTAATGTACTACTACTACTAAGTCACTTCAGTCGTGTCCGACTCTGTGCGACTCCACAGACGGCAGCCCACCAGGCTCCCCCATCCCTGGGGTTCTCTAGGCAAGAACACTGGAGTGGGTTGCCACTTCCTTCTCCAATGCGTGAAAGTGAAGTCACTCAGTCATATCCGACTCCTGGCGACCCCATGGACTACAGCCTACCAGGCTCCTCCATTCATAGGTTTGTCCAGGGACGAGTACTGGAGTGGGGTGCCACTGCCTTCTCCATCACTTAACGTAAAGATACATAAAAAAGATAATACAGCACAACTCAGTTTATTTATTCCAGGAGTAGCATCAAAAAGTCAATCAATGTGATTAACTACATAAACAGAAAAAAGGAGAGAAATCATATGTTGTTCTTGAAAGAAAAAGTATTTGATAACATTTGTTGTTGTTCAGTTGCTAAGTCGTGTCTGACTGCAACCCCATGAATTGCAGCTCCCCTATCCTTCACTATCTCCCGGAGTTTGCTCAAACTCATTCAGCATCCACTTACAATAAGAATTCTCAGCAATCTTTTAGTAAAAAAGAACTAAGAAAAACCTAATGCAAACATCATATTTAGTGGTAAAACTGTTAATGCTTTCTACAACACTGTGGTCCTAGAAGGTGCAGTTTAAGACAAAAAAGAAAGGCCATAAAGTTTAAAAAAGGAAGAAATAAAATAGGTCGAAAACATGATAATGTTTTCAGAATGCTAAACACACACACACAAAACTGCAGAAAATCTATTAGAATTAATAAGCACATCTGGTAAAATTGCTAATTACAAGAACAACATTTTTAAAAGTCAATTTAATGTCTATATATCAACAAAAAGAAAAAAGTTTTAAAATTATAATAGAGATATTAAATATGGAAGAACAAATCTAAAAATATAAAATCTATATATTCAAAACTATGAAACATCTTTGAGAAAAATTTCAGAATAATTACAAATACATGAAGGGATGGAGATTTTTTACTCATGGATTGCATTTAAGTCTTGTCAAGATGGCAGATGATGTATAGATTAAATGCAATCTTTAAAAAAATTCCAGCAGATTTTTGAAATGGAAATTGACAAGTTGATCCTAATATCTAGTTTGCAAAGCCCAAGAATAGCCAAGACAGTCTTGAGCAAAAAGCTGGAGAACTTTTATTTCCAAACACCAAGAAATAGTTATTAAACCAATATGATATTCGCTCAAAGACAAAGAGACTAATGGAACAGAAGAGGGAGTCCGGAAGCACACACGCAAATAATGCCATCACCTTGTTGCTCAGTTGCTCAGTCACCTGACTTATGATCAATGTGACACTTGAGTGTAGTGAGGAAAGCATGGTCTTTTTAAATAAATGGTACTAGGGAAGACTCCCCGGAGGAGGCCATGGCAGCCCACTCCAGTATTCTGGCCTAGAGAACCCCACGGACACAGGGGCCTGAAGTGCTTCTGTCTACAGGGTAGCAAAGAGTCGGACACGACTGAAGCTATTTAGCACACGTCAAACTGAGTTTCCTGAGGAAAATATTTAATCTTGACTCCTATACGTCACAGCATAAACAAAAAATAAAGTACAGGTGGACTGTTGATATAAATGGAAAAGACAAAACTAAATCTTTTAGAAGAAAACAGAAGAATATTTTCATTACCTTGGAGTACTAGACCAATTTCTTAAGCAAGCCACAATAAGCACGAACCAAGAAGGAAATTTATGATGGACTACTTCACAATTATGAGTTTCTATTTATCACAACATAAAGAGAATGAAAAATCAAGGCACCAAATGGGAAAAGACACTTATATCACATAGACCCAGCAAAGATCCACATAGAATGTACAAAGAATTACACAAAACATCAGACATAGCAAATGATAAACCACTTAAACTGGCATGTCACAAAAGAGACTCTCCAGATGGCCAACAGATTTATGGAAAGGTGCTTAACTCAACACAGATCAGGGAAATACAAATTATATAAATCCCCAAGTGACACCCCATCAAACACACCAGAATCGCTAAAGCGAAGACAGAAAAATTTCAAGTGTTACAATTATGAATTTCTATTTATCACAACATAAAGAGAATGAAAAATCCAGCCACCAAATGGGGAAATACTTACATCACATAGACCCAGCAAAGAGCCACATAGAATGTACAAAGAATTACACAAACAAAACATCAGACATTGCAAATGATAAACCATTTGAACTGGCATGTCACAAAAGAGACTCTCCAAATGGCCAGCAGATTTATGGAAAGGAGCTTAACTTCGACAGAGATCAGATAAAAACAAATATAAATCCCCATGTGACACCCCATCAAACACACCAGAATCGCTAAAGCGAAGACAGAAAAATTTCAAGTGTTAGTGAGGATTAGAAACACTGGAATTCTCATACAGTTGACCCTTGAGCAACATGAGTTTGAACTGCATGGGTCCACTTAATCAGGCTTTTTTCACTGAATACAGTACTACACCGTCAGCGGTTGGTGGAATCTGAGAATGCAGAACTGCTGATACAGCCCACTGTGAGTTACACGCAGATTTTAGGCCATGTTCAGAGTCGGCACCCCTAACCCTACTCCATTGTTCAAGAGTCAACTGTGCACTGCTCACTGCTATGCAGCCTGGTACAATGCATTAGGAAAGCTGTTGTATCCAGTGAAGCCAAACATCTACACACCGTATCACCCAGGAACTCCACTCCTAGGAATATATCTGACAGAAGAAGGTACATATATTAACCAAAATACATATTCATGAATATTCAATTAGTAATAGTCAAAGAGTGAAAACAAAGCAAGTGTCCTATTTAGGCAGAATGCATAAACTGTGCTATATTCACATCACAGATGGATTTGTTGAGTGTTACCTCACTGTGAATTTGAAATGAATGGAATAATACATACCTTTTCCTATTTAGTTTATTTTGCTCAACATTATGTTTGTGAGATTCATCCTTTTTGTTGCACATAGCATGTAATTTAATGTTCAATGCTGTATCAAATTCTAAGAGGCAAAACTAATGGTGCTAAAAGCTAGGAGTAGTAACTGAAAGAAGGGAAGGAAGAGATTTCTGGGGCTTTGGGTAGTGTTCTCTTTTGTTAGTAACATTGTATGCCCAGAACTCAATTATCTTCAGACTGGAAGTTTGCACCTTTTGTCACTTTCACCTTTTTGCTAACCTCCCACCAACCTGTTCCCTGTATTCGTGGGTATGGTTTCTTTAAGATTCCACATATAAGTGGGATCACATAGTACTTGTCTTTCCCTGACTTACTTCACTTAGCATAATGCCCTCAAGGTCTATCCATGTTGTGGCAAATGGCAGGATTCCCCTCTTTTATGGCCGAATAATTTTCAGTTGTGTATACACATCACATTTTATTTATCCATTCATCAATTGATGGGCACTTAGGTTGTTTCCTTGTCTTGACTATTCCAAGTAATGCTGCGATCATCATGTAACTGCAGGTACCTTTCTGAAACAATAATTTTGTTTCCTTTTGGTAATGTGCTTTTTTCTTGAACTGGGTGCTGGATATAAAGCTGTGTTCTCTTTGCAGAAAAATCATTGTACAACTATGCTGTGTGAACTTTACTATATGCATATGATAAATCAATAAAAATCTGTATTAAAAAATGGAAGCAAAGTATAGCTAGAAACAAGGCTAAATACATCACTATGGTATTCTACATATATTTCAGAGGTTGGCCATAGATTTAACACTGCTGCTGCTGCTAAGTCACTTCAGTCGTGTCCGACTCTGTGTGACCTCATAGTCGGCAGCCTACCAGGCTCCTCTGTCCCTAGGATTCTCCAGGCAAGAATACTGGAGTGGGCTGCCATTTCCTTCTCCAATGCATGCATGCTATGTTGCTTCAGTCGTGTCCGACTCTGTGCGACCGTATGGACAGCAGCCCTCCAGGCTCCTCTGTTCACAGGATTCTCCAGGCAAGAAGACTGGAGTGTGTTGCCTTTTCCTTCTCCTGATTTAACATTAAGATTTCTAATAGCTGTATGAGAAAAAGAGAAGTTGCCAGTTACACATTGATTTGTGCCTAGTAGATATAAGTAAATCAACTGCCTAAAGATACAACTCTTGGCACACACACACACACAAAAGACAGATATTTCTCATAGAAATCTTCACAAAAAGAAGACATTTTTTGACATAATAAACATTGTTCTTGACAACAGTTTCAAGCAGATCCTCTGTGAAGGCTTTCTCTGCTGACACTCAGTGTAGGCTACTGGAATCTTACCAAAGCAAGACAGGGGCAAAAGCAACTGGAGATGGCAAAAGCAACTGGAGATGGGTAAAGCGATGCAACCTACACACTCAGTTGCTCTCTGGGTGGACCCAGGGATATAGTTTATAAACCTGTAACCTTATACAATAGTGGATAAGCTTCACATATTTCCCCCTGAATATCGCATCTCTCAAAAAAGTTCTGACATTTATCAATCAGCAGTGAGGTTAACACAATACCCTATAATAAATGTGTAGCAGAGAGCTATTCTCCATTATTGGTTGAATATGAAGCCAGTTAAGCTAAGGGAATGGATAAGGATCTTCTGTGAGTGCTGAGAAGCCAACCTCTGACTAGTAAGATGATCATCCTACCTCCAGTGGCTCTAAGACTCTTTAGAAATGAAAGTGAATCTTCTCCAAAGCCATACAGCAACAGGTAATGTTGATCAAAGTCCAAACCCAAAGTTCTACTATGTATAGCATTGATTAAAAGAGCTTCAGCCAAAGATATAATCATGATAGGCAAGGATGAACAGTCTGGTAAAGCATTCTCAAGCAAATAGTAACAAGGAAAGTAAGTCATGCATTTAAAGTTATTATAGAGGATTGTATCACCAATGGCATTTGGTAGCATTTCACATATCTGCATTATAAACATCTTGTTCAAGTACAGGAAAATATCTTTTTCCCCTCTGATTACTCAGCACCAGACGTTAAGAGGTTCAGAGTCCTAAAGCTCACTCATTGAACTTAAGTGTTTCAGTGCTTTTTTTTTTTTAACCACTGGATAAATTTATTTATCTGCTTTCCTAGTTCACAACCAACTATAATGAGCATGTCAGGATGAGAAGCACAGAAGAAAGAGCTGGTAGAAAAAGGCAGGGGTGCAGGAAATAACAGCTGACTTGATAGGAAGAGCCAGCAAATGCAAAAGCAGACAAAGAACACCAAGCACACCATGGGGCCATGTAGCAAACAGCTCTGTGCGCCTCAGGAGTCTCCAAGGCAACCGCTGCACAGGGTATATTCACAGAAACAGATCCAGAGTAAAGTCACTTGTAAGGATTCTATGCAGAGTCTTTAAAATAAGGTAGGGAAATATATAATGCTTTTTAAAAAGCAGTTTATCCACAATGCTTAAAATAGTATTCTTTATTGTAATATAAATCTGAACACTTAAGAATGTAAGCTTCAGTTAAACAGAAGACTGCATTCCACAAAAAAAAAAATACTGAGTAAAGCACTGCAGTTGACTGGAGAATTTTAACTCAAACACTAGTTACAAGAAAAATACAAGCATCTCATTTCCCAAATACATTGAGAAAATGAGGCGCTATTCAAATGAGGTTATCTGAATTAACATTCAAGTTATGAAATAGTATCTTGAACTATAGAAAACTAAGAACTATGTACATGTTATTAAAAGTACTTTAATTTTGAAAATCATCGTTTGTCTCTACTATGCTTACTTCATCACACTATCTCCTTCAATCTTTCATTCAGTTCATTTCAGTTGCTCAGTCATGTCTGACTCTGCGACCCCATGAATTGCAGCACGCCAGGCCTCCCTGTCCATCATAAACTCCCGGAGTTCATCCAGACTCAGGTCTATTGTGTCGATGATGCCATCCAACCATCTCATCCTCTGTTGTCCCCTTCTCCTTCTGCCCTCAATCTTTCCCAACATCACTGTCATTTCAAATGAGTCATCTCTCCGCATCAGGTGGCCAAGTATTGGAGTTTCAGCTTCAACATCAGTCCCTCCATTGAACACCTAGGACTGATTTCATTTAGAATGGACAGGTTGGATCTCCTTGCAGTCCAAGGGACCCTCAGAGTCTTCTCCAACACCACAGTTCAAAAGCATCAATTCTTCGGTGCTCAGCCTTCTTCACAGTCCAAATCTCACATCCATACATGACTACTGGAAAAATCATAGCCTTGACTAAACAGACCTTAGTCAGCAAAGTAACGTCTCTGCTTTTGAATATACTATCTAGGTTGGTCATAACTTTCCTTACAAGGAACAAATGTCTTTTAATTTCATGGCTGCAAGCACCATCTGCAATGATTTTCGAGCCCCAAAAATAAAGCCTGACACTGTTTCCACATCTATTTGCCATGAAATGATGGGACTGGATGCCATGATCTTAGTCTTCTGAGTGTTGAGCTTTAAGCCAACTTTTTCACTCTCCTCTTTCACTTTCATCAAGAGGGTTTTAGTTCCTCACTTTTTGCCATAAGGGTTGTGTCATCTGCATATCTGAGCTTATTGATATTTCTCCCAGCAATTTTGATTCCACCTTATGCTTCTTCCAGCCTAGCATTTCTCATGATGTACTCTGCATATAAGTTAAATAAGCAGGGTGACAATAAACAGGCTTGACGTACTCCTTTTCCTATTTGTTGTTCCATGTCCAGTTCTAACTGTTGCTTCCTCACCTGTATACAGGTTTCTCAAGAGGCTGGTCAGGTGGTCTGGTATTCCCATCTCTTGAAGAATTTTCCACAGTTTATTGTGACCCACACAGTCAAAGGCTTTGGCATAGTCAAGAAAGCAGAAATAGATGTTTTTCTGGAACTCTTCTTGCTTTTTTCATGATCCAGTGGATGTTGGCAATTTGATATCTGGTTCCTCTGCCTTTTCTAAAACCAGCTTGAACATCTAGAAGTTCACAGTTCACATATTGCTGAAGCCTGGCTTGGAGAATTTTGAGCATTACTTTACTAGCGTGTGAGATGAGTGCAACTGTATGGTAGTTTGAGCATTCTTTGGCATTACCTTTCTTCAGGATTGGAATGAAAACTGACCTTTTCCAGTCCTGTGGCCACTGCTGACTTTTCCACATTTGCTGGCATATTGGGTGCAGCTCTTTCACAGCATCATCTATAGCTAGTAGTTAATTTCTTTATGGATGTGTAGGTAACAATATACTTACTCTGTTAGCCGTGTATTGAGTTCAGTGATGTCACTGATGTCAAACCAGCCTATTTCCTGTCATAGAATAGCATGAAAAAAGTCTTGCCTAATTTTCTTAATCTGTCAGCCAGCTGCCAAAGTCCAAAATGAAACCTGTATATAGGCAGCAACAAGAACTCCAGCACCTAAACCTGAATAATAATATGCATATTTGGAAAGCAATTCAAAAGTTTCTTTTAAATAGAGTCTTTATGTTTGGGAGAGAAATATTCAGAATTGGAAATTAATAAATTTACTGACAGATCACAAAGACCATGTAGGACATTATAACATGTACAAATTTTTTTTTTTCTCTTTCCTTACATTACCCTCTTCCTGATTGGCAGAAGTGGAAAGATTTTTAAAAACAATGTTAAAATATTATGAATTCAAATCAACTCAAAGTGTAGTCTTAACTAAATCGGAGGGAAGTTAGTATGTTTAGAAATATAAATTCAATTTCATTACTCTCAAATATACTTCCCTTTCAGGCCACTAGGGCAACAGACAGTACTCATTTAAGTTGGCAACATTAATTGAAAAGAAAACATACAAACCTTATGTGACAAGTTTGGGGATTTCTATTAAGAAGGTGAAGAAAGGGGGAAAATGCCATAAATGACCTTAGTAGATCAACAGACAAAACTGGAATTCAGATGGTAGACCAAAGTATTGTATCAATATGAAATGTACTGAGGTCGATAGCTGTACTGTGGTTATGAAAAGAATGCCCTGTTCTTAGGAGCCAATCTGAAGTATTTATGAGTAAAGGAACATGCTCTGGGCAACTTACTTTTAAAAAAAAATATTTATTCATTTGGCTGCCCTGGGTCTTCTTAACAGCATGTGGGATCTATTCCCTTGACCAGGGATCAAAGCCAGGCCTCCTGCATTAGGAGGACAGAGTCTTAACCACTGGACCACCATGGAAGTCCCCTGTGCAACTTACTTTAAATGGCAGGGGAAGGGGTATAAATGGAAACAATAGGATAAAGAGTCTAACAAAACCTAGAGTATACAGGGATTCTTTGTACATGCTTATAACTCTTCATAAGGTTGAGATTATTTTCAAATGAAATTATTTTTTAAAGTACAATATACCCTGTATCAAACCTGGACTGGTTATTTGTTTCTTATATGATATTATACATGTTTCAATGTCATTCTCCCAAATCATCCCACCCTCTCCCTCAGGATGCTTGGGGCTGGTGCACTGGAATGACCCAGAGCGATGGTATGGGGACGGAGGTGGGAGGGGGGTTCAGGATGGGGAACACGTGTATACCCGTGGCAGATTTATGTTGATGTATGGCAAAACCAGTACAATATTGTAAAGTAATTAGCCTCCAATTAAATAAATTTAAATTTTAAAAAAGTACAATATAAAGAAGTACAAATGATATATACATTTATTAGACAATTACCTAGAAATTTCTTCAAGAATTTTGCCTGGATTTAGCATTGCCAAAGAAAAATTCACTAAATAAAAACAAAATAAAAATAAGACATTTTTGAAAGGCACTGCCAGGTTTTAAAAATCTTTTTCTCTTTCCCTGTCACTCTCAAGTCACTCTTACCATCTGGCCCATGTAAAGGGCCCTAGGGTTTAGATGCATCGAGGGTCCAGTTGGGGAAGTAAAGCCCTCCCTCCCCAGGTACTGCCCCCCTACCAGAGGCCTTAGGCCTTAGCAACACAGCTTCCTAGGGCAGCAGAGAGGAGCTGATGGAGGGCATACAGAAGGCAGAGGAAGAAAAAAAACAAAGAAATGGTCCACATAGAAACACAGGATTTAACAGGCACTTTTTTCTTAGTGATGCAAAGCACTTTACAGATACTTGCTTCTTTTGATTCTACGTTACTATATGTGTGTGTTTCCCTTACATGCTTCCTCACAACATAAATAAAGGAAAGTCTGAGTTACGTTCATGGCAAAGGGAGAAAAAGACAAGAAAGGTCACTGAGTTGCTCAAAGACAAGTCAGTGGATCACTGGTGGTCCGCCAGGGTCCTGCGTTCCTTGTCTTGGTTATTAGCAGTCCTGTAAACTGGTGTTTTTAGAGCAGTATTAACTGGAAGGAAATGGCCTTTCACTTTGAACCAGTTTTGATAAAAGTGTCAATGTGCCTTTTCTGGTTCACATGTTTCATAACAGCTGGGATCCAGTGTGCATCTATTGTATGCTGGGCACTGTTCAGAATACTATACACACATTACACGGTTTAATTTTCACAGTTCTATAGTTAGGACTATATCATAAATCCCTGTTTTACAGATGAGGAAACTGAAGTACAGGGATATAAAGTAACTTACCCAAAGTCACTCAGTTATTGCAGTAAGTAGGCTGAGAGTCCTAACACGGTCTCGTATAGCACCCGACACTATACCACACCGATTGGTTCATGTGGTAATGACTTATTTTCACTTCTTTAACAAACACAAAGTAAAAAAGTCACAGTTCTATAGTTAGGACTATATCATAAATCCCTGTTTTACAGATGAGGAAACTGAAGTACAGGGATATAAAGTAACTTACCCAAAGTCACTCAGTTATTGCAGTAAGTAGGCTGAGAGTCCTAACACGGTCTCGTATAGCACCCGACACTATACCACACCGATTGGTTCATGTGGTAATGACTTATTTTCACTTCTTTAACAAACACAAAGTAAAAAAGAAAAAGAAAACAGCCCATACCTACTGCATTCAGAGTAACAGGATAAAATGTCACCACAGCACTGATGGGAAAACACATTTGCCATGATGCCAGGAGAGAAGCTGGGCTTTGTTCCTTTACCACGTGCAAATAGCCCTGAGGTCACATTTTCTGGGTGCTGTGTTACCACTCTTATCTTCTTCCAAAGGGAGATGAGGTAGAAATTTATTTTAAACTTAACCTACTGCCAGGATCAATTACCAGGCCTGAGGCCCGATAGTGGCATAATTTCTCCCTCAGGATTGCTCTTTCTATAGCTGTTCATAGCAAAGTGTTCCTGCTTATTAATCTAGCTCTTTATCAGCTACTAGGTCCTTGAGGAAGCAGACTCTATTTCACTTCTGTTCTCATCCATTCAGTTCTATGTGCTCACTTGCTTTCTGACTTCATAAATCTGCACCTTCGATAACTACGTTGGAAGTGTGTTTGGAATGAGAGGCAGACAAGCTGTGTGAAAGTTATGTGCAGAAATCATTGTTTGAAACCACAGGAAACCTGCAGATTATGTGTGCAGGGCTATTTTCCCCCTGCCCTTAGAAAGCAGGTAAAATCTTAAAATGACTTTTTCTCTCCTCCATCACCAGTATTATAACTCAAATTGATCTTCCCTCCTAGGAAATAAAAATCTACAAACATTACAAACTTGACCTGCTCCTTTCTCAGAGTCCCAGGCCAAGAATGGCAATCTAATTCTGGGTGAGTAAGCCCAGAAGCCCTAAAGCCCCTGGGAAACCACGTTTCCGCTGCCAGAGGACCCAGGTGTGACAAATGTGTGTGACTGTGTTCCTTCCAGAGTCATGCGATGACATCTAGAATGCTAGATCTGGAAATCTCACGGGATTTGATCTGGAGAAGGCCGCTACCTGGTCTTCCCAGACGCTACGTATTGGGCTTCAGCCTCATCAACAATCTTCAAGCAGTTATCTGGTTGAGTGGCTCACAGCACTGTCTGCCTGTTAGAATCATGTCGGGTGGGTGGAAAAAAATATAGATGTCCATTGGGGACAACAGAAGATGAGGCGGTTGGATGGCATCATTGACTCGATGGGCGTGAGTTTGAGTACGCTCCAGGACTGGGGATAGACAGGGAAGTCTGGGGAAAAAGGGAAGTCTGTGCTGCAGTCCATGGGGTCGCCGAGTCAGATACGACTGAGCAACTGAACTGAGGCTCCATCCAAGACCAGCTGAATCAGAACCTCTAGCTGAGTCTAGATCATAATCCAAAAAGTGCTTCCAATTGACTTTATTTTTGTGTCTGTGTGTTTTTTGTTTTTGTTACAACTGAGCAACTGAACTGAGGCTCCATCCAAGACCAGCTGAATCAGAACCTCAGCTGAGTCTAGATCATAATCCAAAAATTGCTTCCAATTGACTTTAATATACCAGGATGGAGAACTCCTTCTCTATTCTGCCTAAATGCCTCCCATAGCAAAGAAATGGGAAATTCTAACGCTGCCTTTTCATTTTAGAGAGCCCCCATATACTCCATACATTTATACCTTTTATAGATGAGGAAACAGAGTCTAAGAGTGGTTGTTGCATTTCCAAGTCCTCACAGCTAGTTTCCCCTCAATATTTATGTTCCAGACACTTGACATAAGTCATCACATTTAATTCCATTAGCAAGCCTACCTTTCAAAGGTGATAACAGTAGGGATAGAGGTTGAGTAATTTGCCCCCAGTTTAGGTACAGGCCTCAATAATAAACGTATACCTTAAGGAACACTCACAGAGACACGAAATAAGGAGTGCTGTCACTTTGAGTCTCAAAGTGAATCGATGCCTGCCTCCCTTGATTCGCTCCAGGACTTCTTTAATTAATGTCACATAGAAACACTCAGCACAAGACAGAATTGGGGATGTCCAGGCAGTTGCAGCAGTATGGGTAATAAGTCAAGGTAACTGGGGCTCAAAAATGTCTTTTCCTTTCATCTATATGGCAATGAAGGGGCATGCAGGGTGTATCAATTTCTCCACACAACCTCCTACATTATTACAGCCGCATAGACTTGGCATAAAACATCAAGTTCCTAACACTCTGTAGAAACCCTGTTTCCTAGGACTCCATTCTTAAGGTTTGGATGTGGAATGTTTTACACATGGTTTCTGCAGAGCTGAGTCATTGTGAGGGAACAATCTTGTCACGGAGACTTTATTCTGTTGACAAGGATGGACTCTGTTCACAATAACTCACTGTTAGACCCTCTTGTAATTTAAACCCTTTTCCCCCTTCTTTCTCATTGCATTTGGCTCCCATTGAGTCTTGTTGTCCAAGAATCCAACAATTCTAAACAGTAGACTCTAAACAAACATCATCTCACTGAGAGGAGCTAGGGAGCTCAGCTAGAGACACCTGAGGACTCTGTCGTCTCTCAACCCCCATGACTTTGGCTAAACTCTACAAACCCAAACAACATCAGCGAGCTCTCTGGATTTGGAGTGAGCATGAAATGTAACAATTTGTTTTCTCCAAAGAGCCATGGGAATAATATTTGTACAAACCTAAAGAGTGGACACTGGCATTAATAACATTTGAGGGACTTCTAATTCCAAACCCTCCAAGACAATCAAGTTGCCTAATGACAAACGTGGCTGTAAAGGACTAAGTGTCACTTAATTTGGAGGTCACTGAAACTAAGCTGGCAATTCTGGTGAGTGTATCACTCCAGCAGTCACAGGTCCGCAAGTGACTTGCTCATGCCATTCCCCAGAAAGACCTTGAATTTGGCCCTGGGCACAGTACATGGCACCTGTGCCATTCCAGCTTCAAAGCAATTCGGTTGCATAATTAGAAACACATTAAAAATAAACAGACTATTCCAAATAAGGAAGCTGTGAATTACTCTGGTGTTAGCAAAAACAAAAACGGGACTATTAAAACTGGACCAAGTGTCAACTTCCCTGGGATAAGAACACTGCATCCAATTAAAAAAAAATTAACTGTGATAAGATATGCATTACCGTCTTAACCATTTTAAGTGTATAGTTGCTGCTGCTGCTGCTGCTAAGTTGCTTCAGTCGTGTCCGACTCTGTGCAACCCCATAGATGGTAGTAGCGCTAAATATATTTACACTATGGTAAAATCAATCTCCAGAACTTTTTCACCTTCCCTAACTGAAACTTTGCCCATTAAACAACTCCCCATTCTCTTATCCTCCAACCCCAGCTACAACTATCTTCTTTTCTGTTTCTATGAATTTGGCTACTCTAGACACTTCCTATAAGCAGAATAGTATGATATTTGTCTTCTTTCACTTAGCGTAATGACTTCACTTTCACTTTTTACTTTCATGCATTGGACAGGGAAATGGCAACCCAATCCAGTGTTCTTGCCTGGAGAATCCCAGGGACAGGGGAGCCTGGTGGGCTGCCAACTCTGGGGTCACACAGAGTTGGACACGACTGAAGCGACGCAGCAGCAGCAGCAGCAGCAGCAGCAGCAGCAGCAGCAGCAATGTCCTCAAGATTCATCCATGTTACAGCAGGTATCAAAATTTCCTTCCTTTTTAAGGCTTTTCAACACTCCATTGTATGTATGTAACAACTTTTGTTTATCCAGTCATTCATCTGCGTTTTTAAGATCCTAAATTGGAGCCAGTTTTGATTGATATAGTCTAATATGGGCATCCTCCTGTTCTGTGTGTGTGTATTATACATCTATAAATCTTATAAGAAGTAAAGGAAAAGTAAACTAAAAATTCCTAGTTTCCTTAAAGACTTTATAAACTATCCTACCTTACTCTTTACAATATTTGTGTTAAAGTTTTGGCCACTGGTCACATGCAAGTAATCCAGTTAAACTTTCCCAGACACACAGCTACTTACACTGGCAGTAGAATGTGTACAGTCATGAGCGTGGTATGGATGGTAGAAAGCCCTGAGTCTGAATCCTGCCCTAAGACTATAATTCTGGGAGGTTATTTATTCTCTCCAAGCCTCAGGTGTCTTCATGTGTCACTGAGAATAAGACCCAGCACATGATACACACTATGAAAGATTTCTGTTATTTTTGTTACAAAAAGGTTCTTCTCAGAGACAGTAGTACTAGAGAATAAATAAACTGTTTTTGTACCAGTGTGCTTTAACTATTCAAAGGATGCTTCTACTAGACATCTAAAAGGTATTAATATTCATCAACAATCATGTAAGGAGATCCTGTTGTATAAATTAAGCAATCATGTTCTTAGGTAATTACAACCAGCCCTACAATGCTAACCAAATGTGTAGCTCTCAGCAGTGAACACTGGAAACTCTTCCTGGGTGTCATCTAAATACAGTCTACTGCGTCTCAGGTGCCTCTACTGCGGAAGCTGCCTCCCCTTTATTAGCCGTCTCCTGCACATCCCCCCTCTGAGCAGCTGGGCTCCACACGGTCTCCAGCTAGAGCCTGCAGGTCTCTAGGGAGGAACTGAGCCGTCGTGCTGGGTAGAAAGCATGGCTGTCTTCCTTTCTGTGTTAAGTCTGTCTAATATGAATATAACTTTGTCCATTGGAACCTCACTCCAATGCTGCTGACATAGCCCCTCGTATAGCTGGCATTCACTTATGGGACTCCTTTGGCACTCCAGTAATTTTAGTCCTTTGGGTGAGTTTCAAAGCACATCATTCTCATACTGAATCCGTTCACTCTTTATTAAAGTGCTCTGTTAAGGAACAGTCAACCTTGTTGATCCAAATATTAGAGACAGAAATAAGGTGTAATTTTAGCAAGAAGGATAGGAGAGAGGGGGAGGGGGAGGAGAAAAAGAAAACATCAGAAACAGACCTACAAGCTGAGGATGGCTAAGAAGTATTGCCATGCCAACTGCTGCATTTTGAAGCGAGCTCATCAATAGTCACTAACTGAATGGACACTGTGCAGACATGCTCTGCTCTGGTTCCACCATCCTCAGGCAGACTGACTTCCTTACTTTATTGAAATAAAGCTTTCTGGAAATTTCCTTATTCTATACTTAAAGTCCAATAGCATATACTTATTTGTTGAAATTTAACTGATTATTTGAGGAATTTTCCTGAGAATTTTAAAACTCCTTCTGTGATATCTGAAGCTACCCAGATGTCCAAACCATGAAGCAAGCAGATGATGAATAGAAAAATCAATTTCTAATTTTCACTCAGTTAAAGAAATGAATACATCTATACATCTACATATCTTAATTAAAGAAATGCTTACCTGGAAGGGAGAAATTTCCTCCAGTATTAACAAATCTATCAGTCATTTCTCCAAATACTATCATCATGAGGGGAAGACCTGATCCATGAGTTATGGCCATGATAGTGCCAAAAGACATAAATAATTTATCCTGCCAATCAGAGTATCGAAACTAAAAAGAAAAAAAAAGAAGGAAAGATAAGAATACTTAGCTTGTATAACAGAATTTCTGTTTTTTCACAATGTATATTCTTTGGTTTTTTCTTTAAGGTCAATAACCGTTCCAAATAAATGCATAAGGGAAGAAAAAGAATTTCAATTCAAATCATCGACAGAGTAATTTCAAAGTCTATTTATTTTGTATCTGTGTGGAAAAAATTCTAATTTCATTGAATTAGTGTCTTATTTGGATAAGTGATTGCAATATAATTAGAAGGGACTAAGATTTGTTTTCATTAAGAAATACTGTTTGATCTTCCAGAGCTCCTGAGGTAGTGAATTAGAAACAGCCAGGTGTTGATGTCATTTACATACACACACATAATACATCCTTTAAAAAGACATTCAGACTATTTCAGAGGGAGAATTATAAAGGGCGGAGAAGTTAGTGTCTTATTTGGATAAGTGATTGCAATATAATTAGAAGGGACTAAGATTTGTTTTCATTAAGAAATACTGTTTGATCTTCCAGAGCTCCTGAGGTAGTGAATTAGAAACAGCCAGGTGTTGATGTCATTTACATACACACACATAATACATCCTTTAAAAAGACATTCAGACTATTTCAGAGGGAGAATTATAAAGGGCGGAGAAGGAACAGATATTCTGGGTTTTGAGGATAAGGCCCCTTTAAGAGGCTTAAGTTAGCTTTTGGAAGACAGATCAATAGTGAAGGGCAGGAAACTTAAGGAGTGCCTGGGTGTGTGCTTTAGGGAAGTCTTGCTTATGGAGATGATCCTCATTGTAGAGTCTTGAAGGACAAGGGGGAATCAGCAAAGAACTGGGGAGTGCAGAGAAAGTGGGGGAAGTGGGGGCTTAGAACAGCAGGGTGACTGGAAACTACGAGTCCTCAGGGAACTCCACGTGGTGGAATTCTAAGCACACAGTACAGAGCATGGAAGACGATATCAGAGAGAGGCCTAAAAGGCCTGGTGGCCACGCCAACTCTCTTGGACTTAGTGCCGTCTATAGGGGGCTTCCCTGCAGGCTCAGCTGGTAAAGAATCTGCCTGCAACGTGGGAGACCTTGGTTCAGTCCCTAGGTTGGGCAGATCCCCTGGAGAAGGGCAAGGCTACCCACTCGAGTATTCTGGCCTGGAGAATTCCATGGACTGAGTAGTCCATGGTGTCACAAAGAGTCAGACACGACTGAGCAACTTACACTTATCACTTATAGAGGGAAGTGGTTATACCAGTAAAGTGCACAACCCCAAGAACTGAGCAGCAATCAGCGTCATAATACTTCCAAACCCTTTGTCCTTCACCACCTTTTTGAGTTGTCTCCAAATTCCCACTTTTTCTCTCCATTTCTGATTGACTGAAACTATATCTCTCTCTCTGTTCTTCTTTCGTCCTCTGCCTTCCAGACGGCATCTCCTGTCTCTTAGTTTTCTATACTTTCTCCTCTGTCCCTCACATCTCTCTCATCTTTTTAACCCTTATCTCTGCCCATTTCCCCACCCCACTCCCTTTGGGGGACAAGGAAGGAACAGCCATCAAGAGAATGGGTGATGAGTCAGGCTGGGCAGAGTAGGGTCCTTGAGAGTGGAGGCTGAGTCAGAGGGAGTCACCATGCAGGGGCACCCTGAGGTAAGGACAGAGTAGGGGGCGGTGTGCTGACTGCTCTCAGGAATTTCCAGAAGTTCAGTCTGGGAGACCAAATTCCATCATTAAACTCAGAGGGCAAGCAAGAGTGTTGAGAGACACAAAGGGTGGGAAGCCAGGTGGAACTTGGAGTGAAACAAGGCGGGCAGGTAAAGTCCAGAGCAGGTGGGGAAGGGCCTCTAAAATTGCCACAAAAGAGACCAGTGTCCCCAAGGTTCACCTTGGCCAGAGGGGAAGGGAGATAGAGCACTTGAATTTCTGGGCCACAACTCAAGCATAGGAGCAAGTTGACATGCAATGTTGTCTTCAAACGTTTACGTGAAACTGCTGCTGCTGCTAAGTCACTTCAGCCGTGTCCAACTCTGTGCGACCCCACAGACGGCAGCCCACCAGGCTCCTTTGCCCACAGGATTCTCCAGGCAAGACACTGGACTGGGTTGCCATTTCCTTCTCCACATGAAACTGAGGAAAGTTTTACAGGCTTTTCATAGTACATTTGAAGCTCATGGAATGTATTATATTCACTGCACTTCAATTAAAAAGTTTCTCATATTAATGAAACAAAATTTTATTGTCTCCAAGCTTCAGTGAAAAGTCCAGGAATTTCACAGTAATATCCTAAGTGACCTAGATCTGTTTTCAGTGAGTTTTCAACAGAAGAATGCCTCTCTGTGTTGTGCTGTGCTTAGTCGCTCAGTCGTGTCCGACTCTTTGCGACCCCATGGACTGTAGCCCGCCAGGCTCCTCTGTCCACGGGGATTCTCCAGGCAAGAATACTGGAGTGGGTTACTCCATGCCCTACTCCAGGGGATCTTCCCAACCCAGGGACCGAACCCAGATCTCCAGCTTTGCAGGCAGATTCTTTACCATCTGAGCCAGCAGAGAAGCCTGAATGCCTTCCTAACTCCTAGTAACATGCAGTTTTATCCTGAACCTCAATCAGAACAGCAGCAAAAAATGAAGAGAGTGGAAAAGATTACATTTATATTTAAGGTTAAACTTGCAAATTCAAATGAAAATTTCTGTTTTTACTTTAAGGTTTGTGACATTTTGTTTTCTGTAAGAGGCAGATTTAAAACTTTTGCATTAAAACCAGATTTAGTTTTACAAACAATTTATTCTCTAAAGTACTGAACTGAAAAAATGTTACCCTTACTGAGATTTTTAAACACAACAATCACAAGCATAAGGGAGAAGAGAATGAAACTTCAGAAGTTAGAGATTTCAGATGACATGCTTTTTCTTTTTACCAACTTCTTTGTTATCAAATAATGGCTGTCACAGTTTGAAACATATCATATTCACCAAAAGTGGGCAAACATTTTCTTGGGTCTCCTCTTTAAGACATATCACAAATGAAAAACAGATTTGACTTCTTCCAAAAATATGTTGGCTTTCCCTGGACCAGTGGAAAACCACTGAGAATTGTCATAAACGTATCTGAGTCTGTAATAGTAACTTCATATTTAATCAATTTTCCTGGAGGCCAATGTGAACATAGATTTCTTAGGCATTTACAATTTTCTGTAGTTAACAGTCTCCTTATACGCAAGTTCATTTTAAGGTAAATTTGTGCTTGTGTGCGAAACAAGTGCAGAGATGTATTTTTCTGAAATTAAGTGGTTTGTATGTTGCTTCAAACACCAGTCCTAACTTCAATTTCCCTGGACACCAGTTAGCTCTGCTCTCCCAGCCAGCCTAGCCCTACCTGTTTTATCATCCACCTTGAGAATGTGGGCCATTAAATACAATGAGCCAATCTAGGACATCTATCTTAAAGTACTTCTCACTACAGATCCAAGACATCAAACTTAAATGAAGGCAGAACTGATTCAAACTTAATATTTCACAGCTTACCAATGTTAATGGTCCAATCAAATTTACTTTCTTCATTTTTTCCTTAGCTTGGCTGCTGTAAAAAAATATATGTATAAATGAATTTAAAAACTCCTACAAAATATTTCACAGTCAACTGAATATAAATTGAAGTAGTTACCATATTTGAATATTATTTTTTCAAACGTAAAAGAGTGATGTCCACAAACTGTCGAAATTATCCAATTTAACACATGGTGTAAGGCAATAACCAAGTGCAAAGGTATCTGTCCAAGGCACTATAGCAATCTCTGGATAACTGGGGAATGGTCACCTGCCTTGCAGCACGCATGCACAGAAGGAAGCTGACCATGTCAACAATGTCTGCAAGATCAGTTGATTCTTCATGTGCTAAAAAGGTACATGTTGATCTAAAATTAGTAAAGGCCACTCTTCTGAATGATTATAGGGAGTGCCGTCAGGAAATTCTGTCGGCTCTACATTCAAAATACATCTCAAGTTCACTCACTCTTCGACACTTTCATAACTATCCTAACAGCCCGGAGAACTCCTGCCTTGTTTCTCCACTTCCACTCGAGCCCACTTCAGTCTACCCGCAATGCAATACTCAGAGTCATCATTTAAAAACACAAGTCACATGCTTGCTAAAGAGGAGGAAGAGGCGAGTGATGGATTGGGAGTTTGGGATTAGCAGATGCCAGCTATTACAGATAAGCTGGGTGAACAACAAGGTCCTCCAGCAGAGCACAGGAAACTGTATTCAACATCCTGTAATAAACCATAGTGGAAAAGAACATGAAAAAGAATGTGTGTGCAAATATATTTATATATATATAGCTGATCATTCTGCTGTATAGCAGAAATTAACACAACATTGGAAATCAACTATACTTCAATAAATTTAAAAAAAACTCTCAGGTCATATTATGCTGCTACTCTACTCAAAGACTTACAAGTGGCTTCCACTTTTCTCAGAGTAAAAGGCAGATCCTTACACTGGCCTCTCCGGCCCCACATGACATTCTTTGTTGCCTCTGTGAGCACAGTGCCCACTCCCACTCCTGCCAGCCTGGCCCCAGTCACCCAGGTCTCTCTGCTGCTGCTGTCCTGTGAACACTCCAAACACGCCCCCCCTGCAGGGCCTGCATTACCTCTGCGGGGAGTGGAACATATATGCAAAACAGCTCTCTCCTTTTTTTTTCAAGTTCTTGCATAACTATTGCCTTCTCAATATGACCAACCTTAACTACCGAATTTAAAATTGCTTTTTTGCATTCCTGATTTCTTTAGCCTTAATTAATGTGTTCCCATAGCATTCATTATCTGCTAACAATTGCTTGCACAACTAAGTGCCCCTAGGGAAAGAGCTTAGGGATGCTTCTTTTTCACAAATGACCACCTATTTGCATAGATCTAACTTGATATTACTTAAAGCCCAAGAGTGCCCCTGGTTTCCTGGTCTGGGATATCTGATGCCCTTTGGTGATAATTTGTCTCAGAAGCACAGGCTATCAATTTGGTTTTAGGTTGGAAATGCTGTTGCTTCCTCAGTCTCGGGTATAGAATGAAACACAATCTGGTTCTCCCCTCAGGCAGGAAGATGCAATTTGAAGTAATATTTTTCTTTTATGTATCTTGGGCTTTAATTCCGTGGCATATAAAGACTACTTGCAAGATTTTAGCAACTACATATTCAGCATATATATTGTTTACATCTATTCTCAATAATAAATGAATGCTAACTGTAGGTGAGCAGACTTTTTTTTTACCTAAATGCATTTATTTAAATTTCCAGGTAAAGTTTTATTCACAGCACTTGATCCCAAACTATCTGGAACATTTTCTAAAATCAAAGAACAGACATCTGCAATGAAATGTGTTCACAAGAATGTGACAGGCAAAACCGCGTGATCAGAACAACCATGGAACTCTCAGTTTTCCCTAGACCACTGAAGTGAGCTGAACTGCCTTTAGCATACAAATTTTGGTCCATTTTTTTATAAAAATGTGTCTCATTACACTCAATTGCATAATCTTAACTTTTTCTTAGTCTTTTATACTCTTTGAACTGTCTTCCCGACACAAGGTTGGTCTCTTTTGTTTCTTTTGCATTTATTTCTGCCCTAATTGTTAAGATTTCTTTCCTTATACTCACCCTGGTGTTCTCCATTTCTCCCTTTTCTAGTTGCTTTAGGTGTGGAGTTAGGTTATTTATTTGACTTTGTTCTTGTTTCTTGAGGAAGGCCTGTATAGCCATGAACTTTCCCCTTAACACTGCTTTTATAGTCTTCCACAGGTTTTGAGTTGTTGTGTTTTCATTTTCATTCATTTCTATACATATTTTGATTACTTCTTTGATTTCTTCTGTGATTTGGTGGTTATTCAGAAGCGTGTTGTTCAGCCTCCGTATGTTGGAAGTTTTAATAGTTTTTCTCCTGTAATTGAGACCTACTCTTTTAATGCATTATGGTCAGAAAAGATGCTTGGAATGATTTCAATTTTATTGAATTTACCAGGGCTAGCTTTATGGCCCAGGATGTGATCTGTCCTAGAGAAGGTTCCGTGAGCACTTGAGAAAAAGCTGAAATTTATTGTTTTGGAGTGAAATGTCCTATAGATATCAATTAGGTCCAACTGGTCTATTGTATCATTTAAAGTTTGTGTTTCTGTGTTAATTTTCTGTTTAGTTGATCTGTCCATAGGTATGAGTGGGGTATTAAAGTCTCCCACTACTATTGTGTTATTGTTAATTTCCCCTTTCATACTTGTTAGCATTCGTCTTACATATTGTGGTGCTCCTATGTTCGGTACATATACATTTATAATTGTTATATTTTCTTCTTGGATTGATCCTTTGATCATTATGTAATGTCCTTTTTTGTTTCTTTTCAAAGCCTTTGTTTTAAAGTCTATTTTATCTGATATAAGTATAGCTACTCCTGCTTTCCTTTGGTCCCTATTTGCATAGAATATCTTTTTCCAGTCATTTACTTTCAGTCTGTATGTGTCCCTTGTTTTGAGGTGGGTCTCTTGTAGACAATATATATAGAGTTCTTGTTTTTGTATCCATTCAGCCAGGCTTTGTCTTTGGTTGGGGCATTCAACCCATTTACGTTTAAGGAAATTATTGATAAGTATGATCATGTTGCCATTTAATTATTGGTTTGGGTTTGGGTTTATATACCCTTTTTGTGTTTCCTGTCTAGAGAATATCCTAGCTGGTTTGGTGGTGCTGAATTCTCTCAGCTTTTGCTTGTCTGTAAAGCTTTTGATTTCTCCTTCATATTTGAATGCGATCCTTGCTCGGTATAGTAATCTGAGCTGTAGGTTGTTTTCTTTCATCCCTTTAAGTATGTCTTGCCATTCCTTCCTGGCCTGAAGAGTTTCTATTGAAAGATCAGCTGTTATCCTTATGGGAATCCCCTTGTGTGTTATTTGTTGCTTTTCCCTTGCTGCATTTAATATTTGTTCTTTATGTTTGATCTTTGTTAATTTGATTAATATGTGTCTTGGGGTGTTTCAGCTTGGGTTTATCCTGTTTGCGACTCTGGGTTTCTTGGACTTGGGTGATTATTTCCTTCCCCATTTTAGGGAAGTTTTCAACTATTATCTCCTCAAGTATTTCTTCATGGTCTTTCTTTTTGTCTTCTTCTGGGACTCCTGTAATTTGAATGTTGGAGCATTTCATATTGTCCTGGTGGTCTCAGAGACTGCCCTCATTTCTTTTAATTCGTTTTTCTTTTTTCCTCTCCAATTCATTTATTTCTACCATTCTATTTCACTAATCCTATCTTCTGCCTCTTTTATTCTACTATTTGTTGCCTCCAGAGTGTTTTTGATCTCACTTATTGCATTATTCATTATATACTGAGTCTTTTTTATTTCTTCTAGGTCCTTGTTAAACCTTTCTTGCATCTTCTCAATCCTTGTCTCCATACTAGTTATCTGTGATTCCAGTTTGATTTAGAGAATTTGGATCATTTTCACTATCATTATTTGGAATTCTTTATCAGGTAGATTCCCTATCTCTTCCTCTTTTGTTTGGTTTGGTGGGCATTTATCCTGTTCCTTTACCTGCTGGGTATTCCTCTGTCTCTTCATCTTGGTTATATTACTACATTTGGGGTGGCCTTTCTGTATTCTGGCAATTTGTGGAGTTCTCTTCATTATGAAGTTTCCTCTCTGTGGATGGGGTTGTATCAATGGCTTGTCAAGATTTCTTGGTTAGGGAAGCTTGTGTCAGAGTTCTGGTGGGTGGAGCTGAATTTCTTCTCTCTTGAATGCAATGAAGTGTCCAGTAATGAGTTATGAGATTTCAGTGGTTTTGGAGTAACTTGAGCTGCCTATATTTTGAAGCTCAGGGCTGTGTTCCTGTGTTACTGGAGAATTTGCATGGTATGTCTTGCTCTGGAACTTGTTGGCCCTTGGGTGGTACTTGGTTTCAGTGTAGGTATGGGGGCATTTGATGAGCTCCTATCTATTAATGTTCCCTGGAGTCAGGAGTTCTCTGATGTTCTCAGGACTTGGACTCAAGTCTCCTGCTTCTGGTTTTCAGCTTTATTTTTACAGTAGCTTCAAGATTTCTCCATCTATACAGCACCAATGATAAAACATCTAGGTTATAAATGAAAAGTTTCTCTGCATTGAGGGACATCCAGAGAGGCTCACTGAGTTACATGGAGAAGAGAAGAGTGAGGGAGGAGTTAGAGGTGACTGAAATGAGATGAGGTGGGATCAGAAGAGGAGAGAAAAAGCTAGGCAGTAATCATTTCCTTATGTGCACTCCACTGTCTGGACCGCTCAGAGATGCTCACGGAGTTGTACTGAGAAGAGGAGAGGGAGGAAGGAGACAAAGGTGGCCAGGAGGGTAAAAGAGGAAATGAAAAGGAGAGAGACAGATCCAGCCAGTAATCAGTTCCCTAAGTGTTCTCCACCATTTGGAACACACAGAGATTCATAGAGTTGGGTAGAGAAGAGAAGGGGGAAGTAGGAGACAAAGGCAACCTGGTGGAGAAAAAGGAGAGTTCAAAGGAGGAGAGAGCAGTCAAGCCAGTAATCTCGCTCTCAAGTAAAAATGGGTACTAAAGATTTGGTTTTTAAAGGTACAAGTGGATAACAAATACCAAAAAGCAAAGATTAAAAATCTAAAGTAGAGGTTGGAATTTCAAAATACAATATTAAAGAAAAGACAAAAAAGAAGAAAAAAAAGTCACATGAATTATTAAAAAACAACCATCACAAAAAAAATATATATATGGTGTTTGCTTTAAGAACTTTAAAAAATGTTAAAATAAAATTTTTTAAAATGCCAGTAATCTCGCTCTCAAGTAAAAATGGGTACTAAAGATTTGGTTTTTAAAGGTACAAGTGGATAACAAATACCAAAAAGCAAAGATTAAAAATCTAAAGTAGAGGTTGGAATTTCAAAATACAATATTAAAGAAAAGACAAAAAAGAAGAAAAAAAAGTCACATGAATTATTAAAAAACAACCATCACAAAAAAAATATATATATGGTGTTTGCTTTAAGAACTTTAAAAAATGTTAAAATAAAAATTTTTAAAAAAGAAAAAACCAAAACAAACAAACAAAAAAGAATGATCATAAAAATAGTAAAGGTAAATCTGGGACTTTCTCTGGTGTTGTGGGCAGTGTGGGGTCAGTTCATTTTCGGATAGTTCCTTGGTCTGGCTTATATTTTTTAAGATCTATACTTCCAAGGCGGTTCCCTCTGTTTTAGCTTCTGTTTGCTCGTCTCTTCAATGTCTGTTTTCAGCTCTGACACAACAGGGAGGGTGGTGGACACTTTTTTTTTTTAGGCTCACTTGTTCAGTTGCGCTGTTGGGAGAGAGATGCTGAAAACAATAACATTGGCCTGTGTTCGTAGTGTCTCAGCCCCGCTGGGGCTGTCCCCGCTCACAGCGCACACCGCTCAGGCTCTAGGTTGCTCCGCCAGGAACCATCTGAGGACAGCCCTGGGCTGCATGCACCTCCCTGGTCTAAGCCGCTCAAGCTCAGGCACGCACGTAGTCCTCAGAGGTGCAGACTCAGTTGGGCCTGCGTTTTGTGCCCTTCCCATGTCTGGGCAGGTCTGGAGTTTGGCGAGTGCGGTTGCTGTGACTTATTGCCTTTCCCGACCCTGCTGCTCAGTTTTCTGGGTGTACAACTGACGCCCCTTATTAGGCAGATGGTGACTGTCCAGAACCCCAAGAAATCTTAGTTAGCAATGAAGCTTGTTTGCAGTTCGGAAGTTTTTCTGGGGCTGTGATGCCCCCTTCCGGCCCTTCCAAATTGACTTGAATATACCAGGATGGAGAACTCCTTCTCTATTCTGCCTAAATGCGTCCCATAGCAAAGAAATGGGAAATTCTAAACTGCCTTTTCACTTTAGAGAGCCCCCATAAACTCCATACATTTATATGTTTTATAGATGAGGAAACAGAACCTAAGAGTGGTTGTTGCATTTCCAAGTTCCTATAGCTAGTTTCCCCTCAATATTTATGTTCCAGACACTTGACATAAGTCATGACATAAGTCATCTCATTTAATTCCATCAGCAAGCCTACCTTTCAAAGGTGATAACAGTAGGGATTATAGAGGTTGAGTAATTTGCCCCCAGTTTAGGTACAGGCCTCAATAATAAATGTATACCTTAAGGAACACTCACAGAGACACTAAATAAAGAGTGCTGTCACTTTGAGTCTCAAAGTGAATCGATGCCTGCCTCCCTTGATTCGGTCCAGGACTTCTTTAATTAATGTTACATAGAAACACTCAGCACAAGACAGAATTGGTGGATGTCCAAGCAGTTGTAGCAGTATGGGTAATAAGTCAAGGTAACTGGAGCTCAAAAATGTCTTTCCTTTCATCTATGTGGCAATGAAAGGACACGCAGCGTGTATAAATTTCTCCATACAACATCCTATGTTATTACAGCCGCATAGACTTGGCATAAAACATCAAGTTCCTAACACTCTGTAGAAACCCTGTTTCCTAGGACTCCATTCTTAAGGTTTGGATGTGGAATGTTTTACACATGGTTTCTGCACGGCTGACTCATTGTGAGGGAACAACCTTGTCATGGAGACTTTATTCTGTAGATAAGGATGGACTTTGTTCAGAATAACTCATTTTCAGACCCTCTTGTAATTCAAACATTTTTTTTCCTTCTAACATTCTCATCTCATTTGGCTCCCATTGAGTCTTGCTGTCCAAGAATCCAACAATTCTAAAGAATAGACTCTAAACAAACATCATCTCAGTGAGACGAGCTAGCGAGCTCAGCTAGGGACACCTGAGGACTCCAAAATCTCTCAACCCCCATGACTTTGGATAAACTCTACAAACCTAAACATATCAATGAGCTCTCTGGATTCAGAGTGAGCATGAAATGTAACAATTCTCCAAAGAGGCATGGGAATATTATTTGTACAAACCTAAAAAGTGGACACTGGCATTAATAATTTTTGAGGGACTTCTCATTCCAAACCCTCCAAGACAATCAAGTTGCCTAATGACAAATGTGGCTGTAGAGACCCAAGTGTCATTTAATTCGGAGGTCACCGAAACTAAGCTGGCAACTCTGGTGAGTGTATCACTCCAGCAGTCACAGGTCCACAAGTGGCTTGTTCGTGCCATTCTGCAGAAAGACCCTGAAGTTGGCCCTGGGCACAGTACGTGACACCTGTCTACCATTCCAGCTACAAAGCAATTCGGTTGCATAATTAGAAGTGCATTAAAAATAAGCAGACTGCTCCAAATAAGAAAGCTGTGGAATTACTCTGGTGTTAGCAAAAACAAAAACGGGACTAATAAAACTGGACCAAATGTCAACTTCCCTGGGATAAGTACATTACATCCAATTAAAAAAATTAACTGTGATATGATATACATTACCGTCCTAACCATTTAAAATGTATAGTTCAGTTCAGTTCAGTCGCTCAGTCGTGTCCGACTCTTTGCAACCCCATGAATTGTAGCATGCCAGGCTTCCCTGTCCGTCACCAACTCCTGGAGTTCACCCAAACCCATCTCCATCGAGTCAGTGATGCCATCCAGCCATCTCATCCTCCATCGTCCCCTTCTCCTCCTGCCCCCAATCCCTCCCAGCATCAGAGTCTTTTCCAGTGAGTCAGCTCTTCACATGAGGTAGCCAAAGTATTGGATTTTCAGCTTTAGCATAATTCCTTGCACAGAACACCCATGGCTGATCTCCTTCAGAATGGACTGGTTGGATCTCCTTGCAGTCCAAGGGACTCTCAAGAGTCTTCTCCAATACATTTCAAAAGCATCAATTCTTCAGTGCTCAGCTTTCTTTATGGTCCAGTTTTCATATCCATACATGACCACTGGAAAAACCATAGCCTTGACTAGACAGACCTTTGTTGGCAAACTAGTCTCTGCTTTTGAATATGCTGGTGTATATTTAAGTAGTGCTAAATATATTTACACTATGGTAATATCAATCTCCAGAATTTCTTCTGCTTCCCCAACTGAAACTCTGCCCATTAAACAACTCTCCATTTCCTTATCCTCCACCCCTAGCAACCTCTATCTTCTTTTCTGTTTCTATGAATTTGGCTACTCTAGACACCTCGTATAAGCAGAATATGATATTTTTCTTCTTTTACTTAGCGTAATGTCCTAAAGATTCATCCATGTTACAGCAAGTGTCAGAATTTCTTTCCTTTTTAAGGTTTTTTAACACTCCATTGTATGTATGTAACAACTTTTGTTTAGCCAGTCATTCACCTGAGCTTTTAAAATCCTAAATTGGAGCCAGTTTTGATTGATATAGTCTAATATGGGAATCCTCCTGTTCTGTGTGTGTGTATTAAACATCTATAAATCTTATAAGAAGTAAAAGAAAAAGAAAAATTCCTAGTTTCCTTAAAGACTTTTTAAACTATCCTATCTTACTCTTTACAATATTTGTGTTAAATTTTGGCCACTGGTCAAATACAAGCAATCCAATTAAAACTGTCCCAGATACAATTTTTAAAGGAGAATGTACAGCTACTTACATTGGCAGTAGAATGTGCAATACAGTCATGAGCATGGTATGGACAGTAGAAAGGCCTGAGTCTGAATTCTGCCCTCAGTTCAGTTCAGTCGCTTAGTTGTGTCCGACTCTTTGTGACCCCATGAATCACAGCACGCCAGGCCTCCCTGTC
>SJYC01019367.1:0-15862 GCA_006408675.1 Madoqua kirkii
ATCCATGTTGTGGCAAATGGCAGGATTTCCCTCTTTTTATGGCCGAATAAATTTCAATTGGGTATACACATCACATTTTCTTTATGCATTCATCAACTGATGGGCACTTAGGTTCCTTCCATGTCTTGACGGTAATCCAAGTAATGCTGCAATCAACATGCAGGTGCAGGTACCTTTCTGAAACAATGATTTTGTTTCCTTTGGGTAATGCACTTTTTTCTTGAACTGGGTGCTGAATATAAAGCTGTGTTCTTTTTGCAAAAAAATCACTGTACACCTATGCTGTGTGTACTTTTCTATATGCATATGATACATCAATGAAAATCTATATTAAAAAATGGAAGCAAAGTGTAGCTAGAAACAAGGCTAAATAAACATCAGTATGGTATTCTACATATGTTTTAGAGGTTGGCCACAGATTTAACACTGCTACTGCTACAATATTTCAGTCATGTCCAACTCTGTGCAAACACATAGACAGCAGCCCACCAGCCTCCTCTGTCTGAACTGGGTGCTGAATATAAAGCTGTGTTCTTTTTGCAAAAAAATCACTGTACACCTATGCTGTGTGTACTTTTCTATATGCATATGATACATCAATGAAAATCTATATTAAAAAATGGAAGCAAAGTGTAGCTAGAAACAAGGCTAAATAAACATCAGTATGGTATTCTACATATGTTTTAGAGGTTGGCCACAGATTTAACACTGCTACTGCTACAATATTTCAGTCATGTCCAACTCTGTGCAAACACATAGACAGCAGCCCACCAGCCTCCTCTGTCCCTGGGATTCTCCAGGCAAGAATACTGGAGTTGGCTGCCATTTCCTTCTCCAATGCATGCTGCTGCTGCTAAGTCACTTCAGTCGTGTCCAACTCTATGCAACCGTATGGGCAACAGCCTTCAAGGCTCCTCTGTCCACAATATTCTCCAGGTAAGAATACTGGAGTGGGTTGCCATTTCCTTCTCCCGATCTAACACTAAGATTTCTAATAGCTGTATGAGAAAAAGAGAAGTTGCCAGCTACACATTTATGCCCAGTAGATATAAGTAAATCAACTGCCTAAAGATACAACTCTTGGCACTTAAAAAAAAGACAGATATTTCTCATAGAAATCTTCACAAAAAGAAGACATATTTTTGACATAATAAACAATGTTCTTGACAACAATTTCAAGAAGATCCTCTGTGAAGGCTTTCTCTGCTAACACTTGATGTAGGCTGCTGGAATCCTAACAAAGCAAGACAGGGACAAAAGCAACTGGAGATAGGACAGGGCAAAGTGATGCAACCTATACATTCAGCTGCTCTCTGGGCGGACCCAGGGATATAGTTTATAAACCTGTAAGACTAATACAATAGTGGATAAGCTCCACATATTTCCCCCTGAATATCGCATCTCTCAACCAAGTTCTGACATTTATCAATCAGCAGTGAGATTAACACAATACCCTCTAATAAATGTGTAGCACACAGCAATTCTCCATTTCCAGTAGAATATGAAGCCAGTTAAGCTAAGGGAAGGGATAAGGATCTTCTATGAATGCTGAAAAGCCGACCTCTGACTAGTAAGATGATCATCCTACCTCCACTGGGATCACCTATGATTAGGGCTTTAAGACTCTTTAGAAATCAAAGGGAATCTTCTCCAAAGTCATACAGTAACAAGTAATGTTGATCAAAGTCCCAACCCAAAGTTCTACTACATATCAGCTCAGTCCAGTTGCTCAGTCGTGCCCGACTCTTTGCGACCCCATGAATCGCAGCACGCCAGGCCTCCCTGTCCATCATAAACACCCAGAGTTTACCCAAATTCACGTCCATCGAGTCAGTGATGCCATCCAGCCATCTCATCTTCTCATCTCCGTCTCCTCCTGCCCCCAATCCTTCCCAGCATCAGGGCCTTTCTTAATGAATCACCTCTTCGCATGAGGTAGCCAAAGTATTGGAGTTTCAGCTTCAACATCAGTCCTTCCAATGAACACCCAGGACTGATCTCCTTTAGGATGGCCTAGTTGGACCTCCTTGCAGTCCAAGGGACTCTCAAGAGTCTTCTGCAACACCACAGTTGAAAAGCATCAATTCTTCAGTGCTCAGCCTTCTTCACAGTCCAACTCTCAAATCCATACATGACCACTGGAAAAACCATAGCCTTGACTAGACAGAACTTTGTTGGCAAAGTAATGTCTCTGCTTTTGAAGATGCTACCTAGGGTGGTCATAGCTTTTCTTCCAAGGAGTACGCGTCTTTTAATTTCATGGCTGCAGTCACCATCTGCAGTGATTTTGGAGCCCAAAAAAATAAAGTCTGACACTGTTTCCACTGTTTCCCCATCTATTTGCCATGAAGTGATGGGACCAGATGCCATGATCTTCTTTTTCTGAATGTTGAGCTTTAAGCCAACTTTTTAACTCTCCTCTTTGACTTTCATCAAGAGGCTTTTGAGTTCCTCTTCACTTTCTGCCATAAGGGTGGTATCATCTGCATATCTGAGGTTATTGATATTTCTCCTGGCAATCTTGATTCCAGCTTGTGCTTCCTCCAGTCCAGTGTTTCTCATGACGTAATTATCCATACATGACCACTGGAAAAACCATAGCCTTGACTAGACAGAACTTTGTTGGCAAAGTAATGTCTCTGCTTTTGAAGATGCTACCTAGGGTGGTCATAGCTTTTCTTCCAAGGAGTACGCGTCTTTTAATTTCATGGCTGCAGTCACCATCTGCAGTGATTTTGGAGCCCAAAAAAATAAAGTCTGACACTGTTTCCACTGTTTCCCCATCTATTTGCCATGAAGTGATGGGACCAGATGCCATGATCTTCTTTTTCTGAATGTTGAGCTTTAAGCCAACTTTTTAACTCTCCTCTTTGACTTTCATCAAGAGGCTTTTGAGTTCCTCTTCACTTTCTGCCATAAGGGTGGTATCATCTGCATATCTGAGGTTATTGATATTTCTCCTGGCAATCTTGATTCCAGCTTGTGCTTCCTCCAGTCCAGTGTTTCTCATGACGTAATCTGCACATAAGTTAAATAAGCAGAGTGACAATATACAGCGTTTTCCTATTTAGAACCAGTCTGTTGTTTCATGTCCAGTTCTAACTGTTGCTTCCTGACCTGCATACAGGTTTCTCAAGAGGCAGGTCAGATATCTGGTATTCCCATCTGTCTCAGAATTTTCCACAGTCTATTGTGATCCACACAGTCTACTATGTATAGCACTGAATAAAACAGCTTCAGCCAAAAATATAATCACGATAGGCAAGGTATGAACAGTCTGCTAAAGCATTCTCAAGCAAATAGTAACAAGGAAAGTAAGTCACTGCACTTAAAGTTATTTAGATGATTATATCAACAATGATATTCGGTAACATTTCGCATACCGGCATTTTAACCACGTTGTTCAAGTACAGGAATATATCTTTCTTCCCCTTGATTATTCAGCACAGACATTAAGAGGTTCAGAGTGCTAAAGCTCACTCACTGAACTTAGGTGTCTCAGTGCTGTTTTTTTTAAAACACTGGGTAAATTTACTTATCTGCTTTCCTAGTTCACAACTAACTGTAATGAGCATGTCAGGATGGAAAGCACAGAGGAAAGAGCTGGTAGAAGCAGGCAGGGGTGCAGGTAATGGCTGCTAACTTGGTAGGAAGAGCCAGCAAATGCAAAAGCAGAGCAAGAACACCAAGCACACCACAGGGCCATGAAGCAAACAGCTCTGTGCACCTCAGGAGTCTCCAAGGCAACGGCTGCACAGGGCATATTCACAGAAACAGATCCGGAGTAAAGTCACTTGTAAGGATTCTATGCACAGTCTCTTTAAATAAGGTAGGGAAATGTATAATGCTTTTTAAAAAGCAGTTTATCCACAATGCTTAAAATAGTATTCTTTATTGTAATATAACTCTGAACACTTAAGATTGTAAGCTTCAGTTAAACAGAAGACTGCACTCTACAAAAATTGCTGAGTAAAGCACTGCAGTTGACTGGAGAATTTTAACTCAAACACTAGTTACAAGAAAAATAGGAACATCTCATTTCCCAAACACATTGAGAAAATGAGGCGCTATTCAAATAAGGTTATCTAAATTAACATTCAAGTTATGAAATAGTATCTTGACCTATAGAAAACTAAGAACTATGTACACATTACTAAAAGTACCTTAATTTTGAAAATCATCATCTGTCTCTACTATGGTTACTTCATCACACTAGCTCCTTCAATCTTTCATTAGTTCTTTCCATACACAAGACAGGGAGGTTACAGCTTTATGTGGGGAGTTTCTCTTAATGTATTGGTTTAGAAGTTTGCCAAATGTTACTTTAAAATATTTATGCATCTATATTTAAATGTATATCTTAATAATTTTTCATAAACTATTATTGACCCAAGGAAAGAGAATTTATATTTTAATTCTCTTTCTCGCCAGAACTAAAATCAAAAGAATATGTAAGTTTTTCTATAACTTATGAAGCTTAAAAATGTAACTAGTATCTGATTTTCTAGGATGAAAAATGCATGTTAAAAAATCCTCAAGGATTTTAACAATTTTTATAGATGGTAGAGAATATGCAGAGAAAATACTAGTTTGTACATCGAAATAAGTCAGTTTATGAATATTTTAGAGTTGAATGTGAAACATTTAGAGACTTTGAATGATCTATTTCCTATTACAACCTGTAAAAAAAAAAAGATTAAAGACTACTTATTTGCTGAGATAAGTACTGTGTTTTCAGTGTACAATATATAAGTGTTCATTAAAAAACTGATCAAATAATTACACACACAATCACAATGAACCAAAATTCAGTTCCTGACCATCCCACCTAAGCAAATAACTCCCTTCCAAAGTTCGAACTATAACACTGTTCTTAATATGAAATGTTTTTAAACCAAAAGAATTGTGTAGTTATGCAATAAGGCTGTAAACCTAAACTGAGAGTATGCCTAAACTGTTTAAGGGGTAATGAAAAGCATTACTGTATAAGTACTGATGCATATCACCTGTACTGATTAACCTGCAAAGAACTTAAACAGGTTAAAATGTCTTCCCACCCTCAAGTAACACATATACCAGAACGCTAGTCAGGGGTAGGGGGAGTTTGTTTTGGTTTGGTTTGGTTTTCTATACTGTTCCATTTTTCCAGAATACCAGTAGAGAATCAAGGTATCACAATATAGAAGGCACAATTCAAAATGTTTTTGTTTACAGAGAAAAAAACACATACCTCATCTAGCTGCTGCTGCTAAGTCACTTCAGTCGTGTCCAAGTCTGTGCGACCCAATAGATGGCAGCCCACCAGGCTCCCCCATCCCTGGGATTCTCCAGACAAGAACAATGGAGTGGGTTGCCATTTCTTTCTCCACTAAATGAAAGTGAAGTCACTCAGTCGTGCCCGACTCTTAGCCACCCCCATGGACTGCAGCCCACCAGGCTCCTCCATCCATGGATTTTTCAGGCAAGAGTACTGGAGTGGGGTGCCATTGCCTTCTCCCCTCATCCAGCTACCATTCAGCATATATCTACTATTATCCTGCTCATGTCTGGAGAAATTCATAACTAAGTATGAACGAACCCATTAAGCCTGAATGAGTTCTAGCTTTTTTTTTTTTCCTTTTACTGCTTTTAGGGCTGTCAGTGAAAATTACCAATGATTCTGTCCAAGATTATTTTACAGATGAGAAAATTGAAAAACAGACTTGTTAAAGGCCACGATTAATTAATGACAAAGTAAACTTAGAACTCAATTATATTTTCACTAAACCAGCTTCTTCCCAACTTAAATACGAAATCACGTCTGATCTGCTACATAAAAATTTAAAAATTAATTAACAGATGTGGGTGAGATACCCAGGTTCCTGTAATTCTGAGAGAAAAGCAACAGAAATTTACAAATACTGACTTGTTTCTTTTGCAGAATTCAAGGTGGGGATACTTAAAACACCCAAATGGCCTACAATGACTTTTCTCCCAAAACTAAAAGCCTTTAGACAAAATCTATCAAATAGGTTTCATTACTAGAAAAGGATAATTGATTTGCACCAACTATTTGAACATGAAGAACAGTATTAGTAACATTATCCACATAAAGAAATACACAAGTTGAAATCTAAGCCAGAAACTGAAATTTATTATAACTATAATAATGAAATTTCTTTTAGCTACAATACTAAATTTATAGTAAACTATAACTAAAGTCAGCATGTATGCGCATTCCAAAGTAGAAAGGAATAATTAGACAAACAGAACAAAAATTCTGCTAACCTAGACAACTGTCCACACAAATCAGTGACTGAAATTTCTTAAACATGTAACTTAAACAAGGTTTAGATATGTCCCTTTCTTTTCCTGAACTGACTCTAATGCCATGACAAAAATGCAGATGCAAAGCAGTATCCTCCACTGATTTTTTTATTCAACGGTTTTTATTGTCTTTAAAAATTGGTAGAGTATAAAACCTCTCACAGTGTTTTACCCCAAATCTCCAGCACCCACCGTTTTGAAGACTGCCACAATGACTGAGAGCAGTTTATGTCAGCCCAGGTGTTTGAAGTCCCAGGCTGAGATATTTGGGTAATTAACATCATCCTACAAACACTCAAAATCACTTCAGCTGCCAGAGTAGTTAACAAAACTCTCCCAAACAAAAACCGTTTTTAACAAAGTTAGCCTTGCTTACTATTCTATTTAGGGCTTCCCTGGTGGCTCAGAGGTTAAAACATCTGCCTGCAAAGTGGGAGACCTGGGTTCGATCCTGGGTCGGGAAGATCCCCTGGAGAAGGAAATGGCAATCCACTCCAGGATTCTTGCCTGGAGATCCCATGGACGGAGGAGCCTGGTGGGTTACAGTCCACCGGCTCGCAAAGAGTCGGACACGACTGAGCGACTTCACTTCACTGTTATATTTACCTAACTTAAAAACACTGCCTAGATGTAAAAAAGTTTCATATATATCTTCCTCAAAAGGTTGCATCCTAAACACCACAAATGTCAATTCAAAAGATTGTGTGTTAATATTTCACTGTTTATAACTCCAAGTGCCATAAAAGTCCGTGAGGCAGGTCTTCCTACGGGAGGGGTGAACAGCTGTTAAGTCAAAAGCAATTTAAACAAATTGCTCAAAGTTACCAAATATAAGTCCGAGTATAAATATCTATATTCTGCTTAAGATGCTAGACACATCTTTACATAAGAAAAAGAACAACAAAAACGTAAACTGTAAAGGAGGAAAAATCTCCTCATTCTCTTATTCTTACAGGATTTTTGATGGCTGAGGAAGAGTTTCATGGAACAAAGTACTTTTACAACAACTTGATGGCTCAATGACGTTTCTAAGAAATGAATGCTTAGGACTACCATGGATTTAATATCCAGAAACAAGACTTAAAATGTCAGCATGCTAAAAGTCAGTTATTTCTGAATACTAGGCTGGTTGAAAGTAATTTCTAAATACATTTTTTAAAGTAAGGGGATACTACGATTATAGTTACAAAACAAAGGCAAAACTTGAAATAAATCACCGACTAGGTATCCTCCATAGACCTACTCTTAGTATTAACTGCAGAAATATCAGTAACACTGCAATTTCTAGTGCAGAGGACAAGGAAACACTCACACACGGCCAGCATGTAGCAGGCACTCAGTATCTGTGGCACGAAATGATAATATATGCGCAAACAATCAAAAACAGAAAACAAAACGTACTCCGATTTTGAGGCAGCACAGTCAACAATTACAGCAATTACTTGACGAAAACCTGCTGGTCGGCTTAACGCGCACTAAAAAGAAGTAGCTCTTCCTCCCAGCCCTCCTCTTTCACTCAGACGCTAGATTGTACATTGAAAACAAATCCTCCCCCAGCCCCGCCCCAAGCCCTACCCTCAGCGGCTCCCAGCCCTGAAACTGATGCAAAGTCCGGGGCCTCGGCGGCGCCCAGACCAGCCCCACTCAGGACGCTCTGGCCGCGGACACGCCCGGCGCGGCGGCGTCCGGGCTCCAGCCGGCTGTCTCCGGGACCCCCAGGGGCTAGCGCTCTCCCCAGCCCGCGGCGCCGGCGGCGCCCTCCTCTGTCCCCGAGCGGCGGGCCGCGCGTACCTGCACACCGTGATCAGGTTCCTCCTCTCCACGGCGGCGTTGCGGGCGCTTAGGCTCTTCTTGACGCCGCCGCCCCCGCCGCGGCTCCCTCCCAGGCCCCCCAGGCTCCGGGAGGCCATGGCGGGCTGACCCCCGGGCCCCTTTGTCTCGTGCGACCCCGCCCGCCCCTGCCACACTGCTTCCCTGGGCTTTTGCTCGGCTTGCGGCCGTGGGGGCGCGGGGTGGGGGGTGGCAGGGAAGGAAGGGGGACGAAGAGAGAGTGTGGGAAAACGTACCGGGCACTGAAAGCTGGCGCACCGCCCCAGAGTTCTACACACATACACACACTCGCGCACACACGAACGCACCACTCCTGCTCTCGCATGCCGCCAGTTCCTCTGGACAGTTCCACCACAGCTTGGCTGGGCTGCTCCCAGAGATGAGACAAGGAGTGCTATCCACAGTTCGACTGTTGGGAACCTAGCACCCACTTTCCAGAGGTTCTCCACCCCTGACCTTACCAATAGGGAGGTCCTGGCTTTGTTAGTTTTTTAAATTTATTTAATTGGAGGCTAATTACTTTACAATATGGTATTAGATCGGCCATACATCAACATGAATCTGCCACGAGTGTACACATGTTCCCCATCCTGAACCCCCTATCCCACCTCCCTCCCCGTACTATCCCTCTGAGTTATCCCAGTGCACCAGCCCCAAGCATCCTGTATCCTGCATCAAACCTGGATTGGCGATTCGTTTCTTATGTAATATTATACATGTTTCAATGTCATTCTCCCAAATCATCCCACCCTCTCACTCTCCCACAGAGTCCAAAGACTGTTCTATATATCTCTGTATATTTTGCTGTCTCGCATACCGGGTTATCATTACCATCTTTCTAAATTCCATACATATGCATGAGTATACTGTATTGGTGTTTTTCTTTCTGGCTTACTTCACTCTGTATAATAGGCTCCAGTTTCATCCACCTCTTTAGAACTGATTCAAATGTATTCTTTTTAATGGTTGAATAATCTTCCTTTGTGTATATGTACCACAGCCTCCTTATCCATTTGCCTGCTGATGGACATCGAGGTTGTTTCCATGTTGGTGGCAGGGAAGGAAGGGGGACGGGGGGAGGGTGTGGAAAACGATGGGGGACTCGCACCCGGGCACTGGAAGCTGGCGCACCGCACCAGAGCTCTACACACATACACACACTCACGCGCACACACGAACGCACCACCCCCGCTCGCGCGCGCGCCGCCAGCCGCCGGTCTGTGCGTGCGGTTCGGCGTCGCCGCTCCCCTACTTCCTCAGGGATCTCGGCACCGCGCACGCGCGTGCCCGCTGGCCCCGCACGCCCAACCACCCGCACTCAGACGCCACTCGCGCCCCAGCAGCGGACGCCACCGGGAACCACGGGCCTCCCGCGCGCAGCCCCGCCCCCTCTGCACCTATCGAGCCAATGCCGCCCCAGCTGGAGCCCATCGCCGCGCGCGAGGGGCGGGGCTGCCGCGCGGACCTTTAAAACTACCTGCTAGAGCCCGCCCCGGCGCGTGGGCAGCTGTCAAGAGGCCGGGTTCGCGCTCGCCACCCTGGTGCTGCAGTCAGTCTGCACACTGGGGAGCAGCGCCGCAGCTGGCCTGGGGATTGTGGGATGTGGTGCTCGCGAGTGCCCCGGGAACATTGCCGATCCTTTCCCAGAGCCCAGCTAATGGCTGGGATCGCTAGCTCTAACGCCTGACCCTATTGCCAGAATCCGTTTCCCCAGCCTAGTGGCATCCGTAGCTACAACGCTGAGCCTGCACTAGCTCCCGCTCCCGTACTTGACCCAGGGCCTGACTTCCAGGAACGGAGCGGATCTTGTTGGTGGTGGTGTGCTTGTGTGCGCGCCGGGGTTTTGGTGGTGGTGGTGGGGTGTGTGTGTGTGTGTTTGTGTCTGTGTGCGTGCGTGTGCGTGCCCGCGCGCTAACGCCCTCCTCTAGCCTAATAGACTACAAATAGCCCAAGGAGGGAAATTGCCCGCAGAACATCCTCCTGGGGCGTCTGCTCCTGAGATTTTGACGCCACTTCACTCCTGTCCTAGCCCTCAGCATGGCCTGCAGCCCGGAGTGACCGCCCACAGAAGTGCGCCGCAAGTGGACAGTGCACGTTTTGGCCTTCTCCATCCTGGGCAGTGACCCCGGAATTAGGAGCGGGTGGCGGCGAGCCTCCGGTCAGATCTGCCTCGGCTGGGCTGGGCTGCTCCGTGAGATGAGGCAAGGAGTTTCTATCGACGGCGCGACCGTTGGGAACATAGCGCCCACTTTCCAGAGGTTCCTACCCCTGACCTTACCAACAGGGAGGTCCTGGCTTTGACCCTGAGTTCTTGGGTGCTCATCTAGATTGGCCATTCATCTCTCTTTGCATCAGTACCCCCAGATTTTAGAGTGAAGTCCTTACTCACAGTGTCCCTATGATACCAAGCTCACTGCTATGCAGAAAACTGGTTTTCAATAAATGTTCGTTAAATGTAACTTGAGGTCGCATTTGACATTATCTTACTCTAATTTTACAGTTTTGGTGGCTCCAAAATCCATTAAACTTTCAGCTCTGGAGTTGACATTTCTGTCAAAGAATATTATAGAATAGATAATAGATATAGTGCAGGTATCTCTGTACTTCTTGTATATTATACAAAGTACTACAGGGGGTACTGTTACTGTATGTTGAACACTTTTAAAACAGAGCTTTGTATATTAAAGCTGTAAGTTACTAATTTCCAAGACTGTAAAAAAATTTAAATCTCTGAGATGATCAGAGCAAAGACTCAGCCCTTTCATCCACTCAGCCTAATCACAGTATTAGTAGAAAGAAAAGACCATGTAGGAAAAAAAACTGTCACAACTAATTTATTACAATGAATATTCAGACATTAAAATTATAATAAACAGTGTAGACTTTAAACATGATCTTTCACATAAAAGTAGGAAGTTTTTCCAGGTCAGTGCAGTGATTGCCAAACATTTCTTGTCTGCTCTGTGATGAATGACATAGAGGTTTGTAAGGAAGCTTATCCTACTCAAATCAAAATTGTTATTTAAATACAGATGAAAACTGCATAAAGAATGGGAAGCCATCAGTTATCAATAAAATTTCATGCTGGTTTGTCCTGCAGGAAGGAGAGAACACACATGTCTGAAACCCTCATCAGGAAGACAAAACTGACATCACGTCAAATAGAGAAAAGTGAGATGTAGTTATTCTTAAAATTGGCTTCCTACTTTGCCGACTAAGGTCTGACTAGTCAAGGCTATGGTTTTGCCAGTAGTCATGTATGGATGTGAGAGTTGGTCTGTGAAGAAGGCTGAGAGCTGAAGTATTGATGCTTTTGAACTGTGGTGTTGGAGAAGACTCTTGAGAGTCCCTTGGACTGCAAGGAGGTCCAACCATTCCATTCTGAAGGAGATCAGCCCTGGGATTTCTTTGGAAGGAATAATGCTAAAGCTGAAACTCCAGTACTTTGGCCACCTCATGCGAAGAGTGGACTCTTTGGAAAAGACTTTGATGCTGGGAGGGATTGGGGCCAGGAAGAGAAGGGGACGAGAGGATGAGATGGCTGGATGGCATCACTGACTCAATGGACGCGATTCTGAGTGAACTCTTGGAGTTGGTGATGGACAGGGAGGCCTGGCGTGCTGCGATTCATAGGGTCGCAAAGAGTTGGACACGACTGAGCAACTGAACTGAACTGAACTGAACTGTACTACGAATTTACAGTTACGACTGAAGACTTAGTAAAACTCCATCTTACATGATTAGGTAATAATGTTATTTTCCAAAAGCTACCTTAACTGGGATTCAGTTGACGGCACTTGCTGCACAAGATCTCACTTAAACCTTCTTTTCTATGCACAGCATGTCATTAAACTGCCACATGTAGGCCTTATTTGATAAAGCTCTTTTCTTAATTACCTTGAACTATATGTTGTGGATCTCATTCTTTCTTCAGATCACTAACCTGGGAAATAATGAATCAATTATATTCCAGTGCAAAGTACAGTACCACTATAGAAGCACATGAGTTCTCACATTATGTTTTGAACTATTTTGGCACCTATTGCAATTCTTTATTAATCCAAGAATTGGCACAAAGGTTATTCAGAGATGTAAAAAGACACAGTAAAAATAATGAGAACAGTAAATGCCGAATTTAACCTTCAAGGACTCCATAGAACTCAGTGGGTAGATTCTACTCATTCATTGTTTCCCCAATCTCCTTGTTTTCCTCATCAAAAAAGACACACACAAAATTTTTTTTAGAAAGACAAAATTACAATTGTAACACATAAAATGTCCTCAAATCTAAAATATTATAAGCCAGAGAGATTACCAAATCATCATTTACAATCTCAAAGAAGTGGACTTTCTATGTATACCCAAGCCCAGCACATACAGAAAAGATTGATAAAACTGAAGACACAACTTCTTTAAATCTATGAAGCAAGTTTCATCATAAACACAAAGGAAAAGTAACAGACTGAGAAAATATATTTGAAATTGACATCATGGACAAAAAGCTAAATTCCTTTTATACACAACTTTCCTGCAGATCAATAACCACTGTTTCAGTAGAATAAGGAAGATGGAAGCCAAGTAGGAGACTAAAAGAGTGGGAACTGAGAATCACACAATTCTTTTTAAAGGTTATTATAAACGGGGAGAATAGGGGAAGTGACATAGGGAAATGTTGAGTAAAGGGTTGTTGGTATTCTTTCCCTACTGTTGTGTTGTTTGTTTTCATGGAAATGACGTGAGCACATTTTAAAGCTGATGGAATGAATCCACTGGTAAGGAAATGTTAGTAATGCAAGAGAGAAAAAATGATGAGAAGTGAGAATATGGCAAACCAATGGGATCCAACGCATAGGTAGGTGGATTGAGCTTTGGTTAAAGATATTAATTCTCAGTTGTAACCGTAGAGAAATGTGGGAGCCCAGGTGCAAACATAAGTAATTTTAAGCTTTTATTATTAGAAGATGAGAAAATTCCTATCTGGTAACTTCTGTTTTAACTTCAAAATAGAAGACAAAGCCACTGGTTGAAAAATTCAAACAGTCCATTTACAGTGAATGGTGAAATAAGTTGACTAATGAAATTTAGGACTCCTAGTCAGGGTCTGAGGACCATTTAAGATTGATGAGGGCTTCCCTGGTGCCTCAGATGGTAAAGAATCTCATGCAGTGCAGGAGACCCAGTGGGATCCCTGGGTTGGGAAAATCCCCTGGAGAAGGGAATGGCAACCCACTCCACTATTCTTGCCTGGAGGATTCCATGGATAGGGGAGCCTGTGGGCTACACAGTCCATGGGGATGCAAAACCGGGCACAGCTGAATGACTAATAGATTTTCTTTTAAGGTTCGTGATGATGAATTTACAGTGAGCCCTATCTATCCTATTGCGTGATTTTCCTTGATATTGTTAGAGTCGTAGTCATCTGAGGCTGCCATAACAAACACCATAGTCTGGAAGGCTTAAATGATGCAAATCTATTTTCTCAAAGTTACAGAGGCTAAGTCCAAGATCAAAGCACCAGTCAGTTTGGCTCCTGGTGAAAACTTTCCGGCTGTAGACGGCGCCATCTCCCTGTGTGCTCACAAGACCTCCTTGTGTCCTGAAGGCGAGGTAGCTAATGAGAGGGAGCAAATTCTTTGGTGGTGTCTTCTGGCTTCCCTGGGAGCTTGGACCGTAAAGCATCTGCCTACAGTGTGCGAGACCCGGGTTTGATCTCTGTGTCAGGAAGGTCCCCTGGAGAAGGAAATGGCAATCCACTCCAGTACTCATACCTGGAAAATCCTATAGACGAGGAGCTTGGTGGGCTACATAGGCCATGGGATCGCAAAGTCGGACACGACTGAGCTACTTCTCTTCGCTCCACTTCACTTCTCTAAAGTGAAAGTGAAGTCGCTCAGTCGTGTCCATTGCGACCCCGTGGACTGTGGCCTATCAGTCTCCTCTATCCATGGGATTCTCCAGGCAAGAATACTGGAGTGGGTTGCCCTTTCCTTCTCCAGAGAAGGACACTAATCCATCATTAAGGCCCATCCTCATGACCTCATCTATCCCTAATAACTTCCTAGAGGCTCCGTCTCCAAATACTGTCACACTGGGAGGGGAGGGCCTCAGTGTATGAGTCTTGGGGAACACAACATTCAGCCCAGATGATTAGGCTGCTGGTATGGAAGTAAGAAGGGAAGTGCTGATTTTATTCAGGAATGAGATTTTTATGAGAGCGTAGGAGGAAGACAGAAATATAAGGAAATTTGGGATATTAACAGTATGATTCTAAAGAGATTCTTAACGCATTTTACACTGTCACAGAGGGAAAGATGAAAAGAGAGAAACGATGGGCTGGGATAGAAAAGAAAGATCAAAGGACTGGATGAACTTTTTTTACTTGTTCTTACCCTGTTTATAGTGCCTATAGAGTTATAGTATAGAGAGATGTTGAAAATGTTTTATTCAAATTATATTCATTATTATTTTCCCTTATTGGTCTTTCCCTGGGTCATTTTAGAAAGGCCTTTGCCATTCCCAAGAATATTCAGAAATGTTACGGTTTCTCTTTTGTATAAAAAACAGTCCATTTTTTTTATTTAAAAACTTATTTCTGTAAAAATTTATAGGTGCTGTGGCTCCAGGAAGACAGATATCACTTTCATTACATTTAACATCTAGCACATTGTTTTTAATATCATAAAATAATTTTTAATAAAAAGTTCATCTGTGTGGAATATATGAATGTGTGAAATTAGGATATATGTTTATATTTTTCCAAATGGTTAGCCATTTGTCTAAGTTTACTTATTAAATGATTAATCTTTTCCCTACCAATTTGAAATGTTAAATTTGCCTACATCTCCTTCTGCTTTATTGACTATACCAAAGCTTTGACTGTGTGGATCACAACAAACTGGAAAATTCTTCAAGAGATGGGAATACCAGACCACCTGACCTACCTCCTGAGAAATCTGTATGTAGGTCAAGAAGCAACAGTTAGAACTGGACATGGAACAAAAGACTGGTTCCAAATGGGGAATGGAGTACGTAAAGGCTGTATACTGTCACCCTGCTTATTTAACTTCTATGCAGAGTTCAGTTCAGCTCAGTCACTCAGTCGTGTCTGACTCTTTGCCACCCCATGAATCGCAGCATGCCAGGCCGCCCTGTCCGTCACCAACTCCCGGAGTTTACTCAAACTCATGTCCATCGAGTCGGTGATGCCATCCAGCCATCTCATCCTCTGTCGTCCCCTTCTTCTCCTGCCCCCAATCCCTCCCAGCATCAGGGTCTTTTCCAAAGAGTCAACTCTTTGCATGACGTGGCCAAAGTATTGGAGTTTCAGCTTTATCATCAGTCCTTCCAATGAACACCCAGGGCTGATCTCCTTTAGGATGGCCTAGCTGGACCTCCTTGCAGTCCAAGGGACTCTCAAGAGTCTTCTCCAACACCACAGTTCAAAAGCATCAATTCTTCAGTGCTCAGCTTTCTTCACAGACCAACTCTCACATCCATACATGACTACTAGAAAAACGATAGCCTTGACTAGATGGACGTTTGTTGGCTAAGTAATGTCTCTGCTTTTTATTATGCTATCTAGGTTGGGCATAACTTTCCTTCCAAGGAGTAAGTGTCTTTTAATTTCATGGCTGCGATCACCATCTGCAGTAATTTTGGAGCCCAAAAAAATAAAGTCTGACACTGTTTCCCCATCTGTTTCCCATGAAGTGATGGGACCGGATGC
>SJYC01019368.1:0-16251 GCA_006408675.1 Madoqua kirkii
TTTTATTATGCTATCTAGGTTGGGCATAACTTTCCTTCCAAGGAGTAAGTGTCTTTTAATTTCATGGCTGCGATCACCATCTGCAGTAATTTTGGAGCCCAAAAAAATAAAGTCTGACACTGTTTCCCCATCTGTTTCCCATGAAGTGATGGGACCGGATGCCATGATCTTTGTTTTCTGAATGTTGAGCTTTAAGTCAACTTTGTCACTCTCCTCTTTCACTTTCATCAAGAGGCTTTTGAGTTCCTCTTCACTTTCTGCCATAAGGGTGGTGTCATCTGCATATCTGAGGTTATTGATATTTCTCCTGACAATCTTGATTCCAGCTTATGCTTCCTCCAGCCCAGCATTTCTCATGATGTACTCTGCATATAAGTTACATAAGCAGGGTATTTACAGTACTCCTTTTCCTATTTGGAACCAGCCTGTTGTTCCCCATCATGAGAAATGCTGGGCTGGATGAAGCACAAGATGAAATCAAAATTGCTGGGAGAAGTATCAATAACCTCAGATACTCAGATGATACCATCCTTATGGCAGATATTGAAGAGGAGCTAAAGAGCCTCTTGATGAAAGTAAAAGAAGAAAGTGAATAAGCTGGCTTAAAACTCAACATTCAGAAAACTAAGATCATGGCATCCGGTCCCATCACTTCATGGCAAGTAGATGGAGAAACACTGGAAACAGTAAAAGACTTTATTTTGAGGGGCTCCAAAATCACTGCAGATGGTGACTGTAGCCATGAAATTAAAAGACACTTACTCCTTGGAAGAAAAGCTATGACCAACCTGCTGCTAAGCTGCTAAGTCTCTTCAGTCGTGTCCAACTCTGTGCAACCCCATAGACGCAGCCCACCAGGCTTTCCCGTCCCTGGGATTCTCCAGGCAAGAGTACTGGAGTGGATTGCCATTTCCTTCTCCAATGCATGAAATTGAAGTCACTCACTCGTATCCGACCCTCAGCAACCCCATGGACTGCAGTCTTCCAGGCTCCTCAGTCCATGGGATTTTCCAGGCAAGAATATTGGAGTGGGGTGCCATTGCCTTCTCCGTATGACCAACCTAGATAGCATATTAAAAAGCAGAGACATTACTTTGCCAATAAAGTTACATCTAGTCAAAACTGATTTTTCCAGGGGTCATGTATGGATGTGAGAGTTGGACTATAAAGAAAGCTGAGAACAGAAGAATTGATGCTTTTGAACTGTAGTGTTGCAGAAGTCTCTTGAGAGTCCCTTGGACACCAAGAAGATCCAATCAGTCCATCCTAAAGGAGATCAGTCCTGAATATTCATTGGAAGGAGTGATGTTGAAGCTGAAACTCCAATACTTTGGCCACCTGATGTGGAGAACTGACTCATTTAAAAAGACCCTGATGCTAGAAAAGATTGAAGGAGGGAGGAGAAGGGGACGACAGGATGAGACGGTTGGATGGCATCACTGACTCAATGGACATGAGTTTGAGTACACTCCAGGAGTTGGTGATGGACAGGGAAGCCTGGCATGCTGCAATCCATAGTGTCACAAAGAGTCAAACATGACTTAGTGATTGAACTGAACTGAATAATTTTAATAGTAATTTTACATTTGCAATAAATATATGTGCTCATGATAATAAATCCACAGAGACAATGCACGTAAATGTTTCACAGCAACTTTTTTCAAGATATCTCTCCAGACACAAAATAAAGATATATGTACTTAATTTTATCCAGATGGTCTCATGCTATACACAGTCAATATGTATTTTCACTACCTGTCACTATTTGTGTTTGTTTATAACATTTTCTGCCTTCCAAAAGCTTTGTATTTTTATGCAGTCAAATTTATGTTTTTATTTTCATGTGTTTTTCTCTTTTTATGCTTAGAAAAACATTTACGCTTAGATTATAAAATGATTAACATTTTGTAATATGTTTTTCCTTTTTGTTTTTTGCATTTGTATATTTGATACTTATAGATCTTATCTTGCTGTAAGAAACAATTGATGAAAAAGCCTAACTTTTCCAACTGACTGATGCTTTAACATTGGTATTAAATAATGCATTCCTTCCCATGGATATGAAATGCTACCTTTATTAGGCTCTAAATATTTACATATATTTGAGTCTATTGCTGGATTTTCTATTCTGATCCAGTGATTTATCATTTGTAAGCTAGTGGTACCAAAATCTGATAAGCATTGAATGAAGCCTTCTAATTTTTTTTAAACTACCTAGTAGGGCTTGTGTGTTAGTCACTCAGTTGTTCTCCCTTTGTGACCCCATGAACTATAGCCCGCCAGACTCCTCTGTCCATGGAATTCTCTAGGCAAGAATACTGGTGTGAGTTGCCATTTCCTTCTCCAGGGCATCTTCCTGACCCAGGGATCAAACCCTGGTCTCCCACATTGCAGTTGGGTTCTCTACCTTCTGAGCCACCAGGGAAGTAGGGCGTATCTCCTAATTAAACTCTTTCAGAAAGTTCTTAAGTAACTTTAGAGTGTCTATTCTTTTCATTAGAATCATTTTGATACATTCTTCCCCCCAAAAAACTATGGGGATTCTGATGAAAATGCACTGCATTAATAGATTAGGTTAAAAATATAAACATCTCTGCAATATTTGCAGTGTTCTAAGACCAAGGTATGTGTCTCCAGTTCCTTGAATATTCTTTTATTTCACTCGGTGGAGTTTTTGTTACAAAGTTCCAGTGATAGTATAACTAGGCTTTTTACTTTCAGTGTATGTCTAACTGTTAATGGTTATAATTTTTCATAGGAAATATACTTCCTTTTGCACAGTTATCTTTTTGAGTGTGCTTATTGTTATTAATGGGCTTCCCCGGTGCTGGTAGTGGTAAAGAAGCCACTTGCCAAAGCAGGAGACACAAGAGATGTGGGTTTGAGCCCTGGGTTGGGAAGATCTCCTGAAAGAGGGCATGGCAACCTACTCCAGTATTCTTGCCTAGAGTATCCGATGGACAGAGGAGCCTAGAGGGCTACAGTCCATGTAATTGCAAAGAGTCAGACACAGCTGAAGTGACTTAGCACACACGCACACATTGTTATTAATATATTTTCAGTCAATTTTCTTAGTTTTCAAGTAAACAATTATATCACTTGAGTTTACTCCTGTAGCACTTATAATATTGACAGACACTTGGTAAGCATGCAGTGAGCATTAGATATAATTATTATTATTATTTATATTGGTTATTAGAATGATTAAACTGTCCATGATGAAGTAAGTAGGTTTACACTTGGGAGTCTTGGCAAAATTATTCTAAATTTCATCTGTAAGTCATATAAACATGCAAATGTAGCCTAGATCACCAGGTAAAGCAAGAGTAACAAGGGAAGACTTGCTTTACCAGATAATAAAATCTATTGTAAAGTATACAAAAACATATTATAGAAAGTAAGATACTAGCTCAAAAGCATAAAGATTAATAATGATGTTAGTAAAGTAACACACAAATCTCTCTAACAGCAAGAATTCATTTTTATTGTTGTAGCTGCACATTCTGGGACACAAACTCACTCAGAAGGAGTCCTATCTTGGGTGAAGAGCTATTGGTGGAAAACTATATTTACCATTGTTACAGTTGCCTTGATAGTTCTGCTTTGTGGACTCTGCATTTTACAATGTATTATGAACTTTGTAACCCGAAGGTTGATGTCATTCCCCCAAATTGGCAGTCAGAGAGTGAGGGTGCAATATATCCCTATGAATGATGCTCACAATATGAGTTAAGAGTGTTAGGTAGTTAGAATAGGAAACAGGAGTCCAGAATGGCAGTGGCTAAAAGACAAGGAAGGGAAAAGCCCATGAAAATAGAACAAAGGAAGGTCAGAGGACCGGAGTGAGAACCTCAGGTAGAACGAACAGCACTCCTGGCTAGTCCAATTTACATAGGGCAGGCCCAGCGGGGCAGGGAAAAAACACATAAAAAGAGGAGCCAAAGGGCCAGCGCTCCCCTCTCTCCCCTGCGCGTCTTTGGGTTGGCATGTCCTCACGCCTTGAGGACGTATTTTCCTGCTATTTTCTAAATAAAATTGAGCTGTAACATTGATCTGTCTAAGAGCTATAACATGATCTGTTTGAGACCCGAGAGCTATTACACAGTCTGTCTGAGAGCTATGACACGCCGAGGGCTCTAACCATTACTTCAAATTTTTGTTGAGATGAGACAGAACCAAGAATACACTCGCCTGACAAGAGCATCAAGAGGAGGGAATGAAGGAAGAAACAGACAGAGCTGGACTCCATCTCAGGCCAGCTGTGAACATTCGGTTATACGCATGGTCACCCTCCCAATAGACTCTGAACATTGCGCCCGGTGTCTATAGAGAGGGCATACCAATGGAAAACCAGACCCCCAGATAAAAGAGCCTCAGAACTTGTACCTAGACTTTCCGTTGCCTAAAAGAATACGCTAATTATCTCTGTAATAGAGCAGAGTTGTAAATCCCATTGTGCTTATTGAGGTATGACCACAGGCCTACTGATAAATGTCCACTGTTTAACCATCTAGGCTTATGACACATGAGTCATCGGTAAACTTTGATTGTATCTCTCTTTTACCTTGTCCAGACTAGTTTCAAGGAATTTGGGGAGGTGGGTTTGAGGATGTACACTTAGGGCATATAAAATTTCCACTAAAACTGGTCAGGGTCCTTGGCTAAGAGGAGACCCTGCCTTGGGCCTCCCAGAGTAATAAACTGCACTCCACTATCTGCATTGTCCTTCTGAATGAGTTTGTTTCCCAGAATGCGTGGCTACAACATTATAGCTATAACTGGGTGACTGCCAATTCTATAATTTTCTGTAAGTTATCTTAGTCAACTTATACAAATGTAAAGCGTTTCAAAATAATCATCTTGGGGATATTCAGCAAAAGTTAAATATCAGTGAGAAATTGGTTACTCACAAACTTCCAAAAAGGATTTTAAGCCATGATGTCAAATATATATATATATATATATATATATAGCTTTAATTCTTTCTGCAGATAGACTAAATGAGACTTCTTGAGCTTAAAACAATTTTCAAGAAAATTCTCCTAGAGAGATTCTTTAAGTCAAGAGAATTAAAATACATTTGATATCACTTGACTATGCCCATAGTTGAATTTTGCATATACATGTTTAAAATATATCAAAAAGACCATGATAGTAATGATTGCCCCTTGAATTATCAGGGTCAAATTATTCATATTGTTAAGGAACTCAGGTTTGGCTGCTTACCACTCAAAAGCCAATACTCAAGAGACAAATGTTGGTTAGAAAAGAAATTTGCTTTATACTCTGGCAACCTGGGGAGAAGGTAGACTTCCAAAAACCAACACTAAAGATCCAGCTCAACAATAAAAGTTTTATTAAAAGAGAATCATTTGGGGAGGGGGGTCTTCATTATTCTCCACTCTATGCAGACTTTCTTCTGATTGGTTGGTGGTAAAGTAACAGGGTGAAGTTCTAAGAATCTTGGGCTTAGCGTGAAGTCATCATCCTCCACTTGAGTGGAGGCCTTAGTTCCTGCAGAAAAACTCAAAGGTATTGTTAATATCCTTTGAGGAGGAACCAGGACCCTGCTTTATTGCTTTTCTGCCTTCCCTGCTGCGGCTATGTAGTCACTAACTTGCGTCCAACTCTATGCGACCCCATAAACTGTAGCCTGCCAGACTGCTCTGTCCATGGGATTCTTCAGGCAAGAATATTGAAGTGGATCGCCATCTCCTCCAGGGATCTTCCCGACCCAGTAATGAACCTGAGTCTTCTACTTAGTTGGGCAGATTCTTTACCACTCACCAAGCCACCATTCCCTCCTTCCCTATTATCAACTATTTGACTCTGCACTTTGGAACTCGGGGGAGGTCAGGGAGGCTGAATAAAGCCTATATCCTACAAACAGGAAGCAAGAGGCACAGAAAGACCCCAAGACCCCAGGCTCCCACTCAATTTTAATTCAGGGAACTGGGCAACTATGGCTCTGATAGTTGATGCCTGTCAAAAATAGGGCATAGGGCCGCCTCAGTTGGGAGAATAGACACTGAAATGAAAGTATTTCTGAGTTCCAAGTCCTAGATCTGAGTCTTGTATGATTAAAATCTAAATCCCTTGGTCTGTCATTTTGATGTAACAGATGCACTTAGAAGTAGTTGGAGGAGTGACCACTGGAATTTTAATAGCCAAAATAAATCTCATTTGTTTTCAGAGGAATAGGCCTGAAACCCAATCTGGACCTGGCACTTTGAGGAGACTTGTAGCTTGGTAGCCAGTTGTTTAGTTTCATCAAAAGTTTGCAGTTACTAGCTGCCTGCAGACATTGTTTTGACAATGTTTAGTGGCATCCAAGTCTGACTCAACTCAGAAAGCTCAAGGACTAGTCCGAAATTATACCCACAGCGTCGCCTAGTGATTTCCTTGGATGTCTGAACCATAGCTATTCACTTTTTTTTTTTACTTTTAATTGTAATAATCTCCTTAATAGTCAAAGTAGATGTCACTGTTAATAATAATGTTAGCTTTTCTTTAGGTATGAGAAGATGCAAGAAGATGCAAGACCATAAAATCTCCTCCTGAAAATATCTAACTGTCTGAAGGCCTGTTCTCCCAGTTTTCCCCAAAGCACAGAGTGCCTCGCTCCTGATCTCCGCCCTGCACTCCTTTCAAGGGTGTTGAAGGTCAACAGCTGCACTGGCCATGATTTAATCTTTGTAGAAGTAGGTGGCAAGTGCCAGTTTCTAGTTGGCAGAGTCCTCTCATGAGGGTGATTTTAGGGAGAAAATGATGTTTCAATGAACACTAAATCCCAGTTTGTTAATGAAGGTCTGTATTTACTAAGACTCATTTCCTGGATAGTTCTTTGCTGTTAGGGTGTAGTAATGTAGAATTTAATTAGATTATTAGAAGACACACTAAGTTTGTTTCTGAAGCTTATCTCAGTAAGCTTGAAATAAACTTGACTGTTATGGGGGGCATTTCATGGCCATTTAGAAGGTATTTTAAACTTAAATTATCATGCTGCTGCTGCTAAGTCGCTTCAGTCTCATCCAACTCTGTGTAACCCCATAGATGGCAGCCCACTAGGCTCCTCTGTCCCTGGGATTCTCCAGGCAAGAATAATGGAGTGGGTTGCCATTTCCTTCTCCAATGCATGAAAGTGAAAAGTGAAAGTGAAGTCGCTCAGTCATGCCCAACTCTTAGCGACACCATGGACTGTAGCCTACCAGGCTCCTCCACCCATGGGATTTTCCAGGCAAGAGTACTGGAGCGGGTTGTCATTGCCTTCTCCATAAATTATTATAGCCTGGTGTTATCTATATAAATACATCCCGTACTTGTGGGAGATTTCCTTTTAATAGACTAGAGGATTTGGTTGAGACGTAGCTCATCATTCTGATTGAATTTGGGTGACCCTAAAAAAAATTTTAAATCTATGGCCAGAGTCAGAGCAGGCATTATTAATTGGCCAGGTGAGATGATTCCATCTAGTAATATCAACAGTGACCTGAACATGACTATAATTTTCCTTTTAAAGTAAATTTGTTCCCATCCAACCAATTAGAGCCTTAGAGTAGAGAAATTCACCAAGTTAACCCAGAGCTTGGCACAGGTAATTGGCCACAAACCCAACAATTGGATTGATTTCTAAAACTAGCATAGGATCATGTCTATAATAGAAAAACATTTGATTTATATGTAAAGGTCCAAGAAGTTAAGAAGCATTATAAATGATCATATGAATCAGGTCCAACATCTTGGGCAAGTTGTCTACTTCTGATGGCATCTTCCTCTTGTCCTAGTATAGTGCAGTTTCCTCTAAGCGCCGTTTTAAGATAAATTCAGGTCAGCAGTCCTCTCTATAGACTAGTCCAGTGTAGGGGCCTTTGGAAGTGGGAATTAATCTAAGAGCAATTTCCCCTTTAATTTCACTGTGCATAAGCTAGCTAAGAGTACCTGATAAAAAGGTTCTTCCATCCATGTTGGAGACAGTCCCTTATGTCTTTTTCCAGTTCTGGTTGCAGGTCGTGAGGCACCTGATCTTCGTTCAAAGATAGATTACTGAAATAAGCTTCAGTATCCCAGGGACAGAGGAGCCTAGTGGGCTGCCATCTATGGGGTTACACAGAGTTGGATGAGACTGAAGCGACTTAGCAGCAGCAGCATGATAATTTAAGTTTAAAATACCTTCTAAATGGCCATGAAATGCCCCCCATAACAGTCAAGTTTATTTCAAGCTTACTGAGATAAGCTTCAGAAACAAACTTAGTGTGTCTTCTAATAATCTAATTAAATTCTACATTACTACACCCTAACAGCAAAGAACTATCCAGGAAATGAGTCTTAGTAAATACAGACCTTCATTAACAAACTGGGATTTAGTGTTCATTGAAACATCATTTTCTCCCTAAAATCACCCTCATTTTCAACAAATATAACCAAATTAAGACTAGTTTGTTTATGAAATAGGTCTGGTCGCAATATACTTGGCCTGATTATTTATATAACCATAATTGATCACTGACTTTTTCCTTTGCTGAAACTTTTATAGAATCTCAAATGGTACTATTTTTAAAATTCATTATTTTACATGGAGGCTAATTACTTTACAATATTGTGGTGGTTTTTAACATCAGTTCAGTTCAGTAGCACAATCGTGTCCGACTCTTTGCGACCCCATGAATCGCAGCACACCAGGCCTCCCTGTGCATCACCAACTCCCAGAGTTTACTTAAACTCATGTCCATCGAGTTAGTGATGCCATCCAGCAATCTCATCCTCTGTCATCCCCTTCTTCTCCTGCCCCCAATCCCTCCCAGCATCAGAGTCTTTTCCAATGAGTCAGCTCTTTGCATGAGGTGGCCAAAGTATTGAAGTTTCAGCTTTAACATCAGTCCCGCCAATGAACACCCAGGACTGATCTCCTTTAGAATGGACTGGTTGGATCTCCTTGCAGTCCAAGGGACTCTCAAAAGTCTTCTCCAACACCACAGTTCAAAACCATTAATTCTTTGGGGCTCAGCTTTCTTTATAGTCCAACTCTCACATCCATATATGACCACTGGAAAAAGCATAGCCTTGACTAGACAGAACTTTGTTGGCAAAGTAATGTCTCTGCTTTTTAATATGCTCTCTAGGTTGGTCATAACTCTCCTTCCAAGGAGTAAGCGTCTTTTAATTTCATGGCTGCAGTCACCATCTGCATTGATTTTGGAGCCCCCCCCAAAATAAAGTCTGACACTATTTCCACTGTTTCCCCATCTATTTCCTATGAAGTGATGGGACCAGATGCCATGATTTTAGTTTTCTGAATGTTGAGCTTTAGGCCAACATTTTTGCTCTCCTCTTTCACTTTCATCAGGAGGCTCCTTAGTTCCTCTTCGATTTCTGCCATAAGGATGGTGTCATCTGCATATCTGAGGTTATTGATCTTTCTCCCGCAGTCTTGATTCCAGCTTGTGCTTCTTCCAGCCCAGCATTTCTCATGATGTACTCTGCATATAAGTTAAATAGGCAAGGTGACAATATATAGCCTGACGTACTCCTTTTCCTATTTGGAACCAGTCTGCTGTTCCATGTCCAGTTCTAACTATTGCTTCCTGACCTGCATATAGGTTTCTCAAGAGGTCTGGTATTCCCATCTCTTTCAGAATTTTCCACAGTTTATTCAACATAAATCAGCCATGGGTGTACATTTATTCCCTCATCCTGAACCCCCCTCCTACCTCCTTCCTCATCCCATCCCTCTTGGTTGTCCCAGAGCATCAGCTTTGAGTGCTCTACTTCACGCATTGAACTTACCCTGGACATCAGTTTTACATATGGTAATATACATGTTTCAAAGCTATTGTGTCAAATCATCCCACCCTCACCTTCTCCCATAGTCCAAAAGTCTGTTCTTTACATCTATGTTTCTTTTGCTGTCTTGCGTATAGGGTCATCATTACCGTCTTTCTGAACTCCATATATATGCATTAATATACTGTGTTGGTGTTTCTCTTTCTGACTTACTTCACTCTGTGTAATAGGCTCCGGTTTCATCCACCTCATTAAAACTGACTCAATTGCATTCTTTTTTATAGCTTAGTAATATTCCATTGTGTATATGTACCACAACTTCCTTATCTATTCTCCAGACTGAACTTTTAAAATAAAACATTTCACAGCTAAGAAAATCATGCCAAAGGCTTATCATAGATTTTGACTAATAAATCTAGGTGAATTTCCTCCCTTTTCAATGTCTCAAAAATTCCTTGAGGTTTCTGTACCTGTTAATGAGATAATCTTCCTAAATTATCTGATAAAGTTATTGGAAACCTAAGAGTTTCCAATTTTTGGAGAGGTCAGATAGAGAGAAAAGATAATTATTTCAATTTGTCTATACAGTATAATTTTACCATACTACTGTCATAATTAGTTTGAGGGGAAGGTTTTCCATACTTCTGGAAAACACATTCAAACTAGTAATTTTTTCAGATAGAAACCATATAAGTTATAAGCATATTCACTAGTTAACTCAGCCCTTTTGTTAGCCTTTGTGAAGTCATCAGTTTTCCCATTAGAATACCAGGACATATCAGAATTTCAGGAACTCCATGTAATTTCTAGGATGTCTATATTAGTAACATTTACCATAAAATATAACCTATAATGATGTATTACTCATTGATAATATAATATTTCCCAGGTAATTTTATATACCAAATGAACATACTTAGCTTAGTATCTTTCTTTCTGATGTTTCAGGGGCCCTTTGTAACATCCCAAAGTTAGCTGAATTCAAAAGAACTTTAATAGAATTTGATTTAGGAAATTTTGTCCAAAAATCAAAAGGGTCAAGAACACTTAGTTAGATTTAGCCAGTCCTAGTGGGTGTATCACTTAACTTGTTGGTATTTTATAATGGGTGTACATACCAAAGCTCAAAGTCTAATGATAGTTGATTCTACCATCTTGGACCTAGTTGGTTCCAGTTTTCCTATGGCTGAGTCATTTCTAACAAAGTCTATTTACCCAGTTAATTATAATCTAATTTTAGAAAATCCTGATCATGCCATAACTCACTCATTTCAGTACTTTTTCATTTCTTACAACCTTCTTTTACTGAAAACACTTCCCTTAAAACTTTTTTCCCATTGAATTCCTTTTCTTGTTGACAGATTTGTAACAGATAGAATACAGTCTCATTTGACCTCTAGTAATCCTAGGTACAACAGAAGTATTATACTTATTGATGGTTCTAAAGGCATATCTATATTACCAGATATTAATTTAATACTGAATATTTCCCAGTTCACGTTAACCTGAAATTTATTTAGCTTAATCTGAAATTGTTTCCTTTGTAAGCACTTACTTTTTCTTAAGCCAGTTAAATAGAGCTCATTTACAAATTAATTTCAACAGTATTATCTAGAGACAAAGACACATACCAAGACATAGACATATACAGACAGATAAACAACATGAAATCTAGCTTCATTTCCTATACTTAGTCATTAATCAGAAATTACAATATAAAATTCACTAGTTTATAAAGAAAAGTGGGAATAAATAAAAACCTTTAAGGCATCTTCCTGTTTTTCCGTCCATCTCAGGAGTTAGAGATGGTCTAGATAAGTGTTTCTAACAGCCGTGGTTTCAAGGCACAGCATCAGAATTCTAAAAAGTCGTTTGATCAAGTTTGCTTTTACTAACTGTATATGCAAAAAGAACCAGTTTTGAAACTGAATTTAAGACTTTTATCTAAACCAACTTTCTCTGAGGTCTAAACAAAATGGTGATCACACAAAGCAAAATGGCCATTACAAATCACAACACAAATCACAGAGTATAAAACACATACATAGACCCAGACGTCCTAATCAGACACTCCCTTAAATAAAGATTACAGTCTTTCAGAAAGCCACCTATCGAGACACAGAAGTTCAGATCTAAGTACTAACAGAATAAATGAAATATCTCAGGTCTTCAAAGATTTCAAAGGGGAGAAAAGAGATCAGGTTGAAAGAAGAGGGGTAAGGAGGTGGGAGAGAGCAGGGAAAAAAGGTAGCCTTACAGATTTCTCTTGCCAACCGCAGATATCCAAACATTACGGGACTTTACCTTGGGCCTCCAAGGAAGGGAGGACTGGAACTTGGTCCTACCAGAAACAGACCAGACCAGAACCTAACTGAGTCCAAATCAGAAACCAGACAAAAACAGAACCAGAATTCAAATTCTTGGCCAAGCTGAAGTGATATTCCTCCAACTCTCAGCTCAGGCTGAAGCCCTTTGACTAGACTCTTGTGCCCAGGACTGGGGGACTAGAAAAACAAGGGTAAGATAAGAAGGGTTAAAAAGGGAAGGGGAGAGAGGTCCATAAAGTCTCTTTTTCCTTACCCAGTCAGGACACTCTGGCCGGTTGTCTGTGTTGGGAAGAGACCAGGGACTAAAGGGTCCTGGTTGTGACTGCTGGGTCTATTCCATCAGCAGGCAAACTGGTCCCTGAGTACCCCAAGTGATCAGGATGTCAGTCACAGTGAAGAATCCCACCAGAGTCACCATTTGTTGCAGGAAGAGCAACCCCTTCCAGAGCCCAAGAGTGCGCTCTTGTCTAACACTTGGAAATGACTTGTCCAAGGAGATATATATGCTGACATAGCAAGAGACTTTATTGGGTGGAGAACAGTATGGTAGGGAACCCAGGAGAACTGCTCTGCCACATGCTCACAGTTTGGGGTTTTACGGTAATGGGATTAGTTTCTGGGATGTCTTTGGCCAATCATTCTGACTCAGAATCCTTCCTGGTGGCACACGCATTGGCTCAGCCAAGATGGATGCCAGAGAGAAGGATTCCAGGAGGTGGTCAGAAACATGGTGTCTCCTTTTGACCTTTCCCAAACTCTTCTGATTGATGGTGGCTTATTAGTTCCGTGTTTCTTACTAGGACTTCCTGTCATGAAACAACTCAAATAGTTACTATGGTTCCTGGCCAGGGTGGGCGGCTTCAGTCAGTATGCTTCTCCTAACAGGTGCAGCAAGAGGGGGCTACTCTCTAGCTGCAGTGTATGGGCTTCTCATTGTGATGGCTTTTCCTATTGCTGAGCACGGGCGCTAGGCTCACAGGCTTCAAGAGTTGCAGCACATGGGCTCAGTGGTTGCAGCTCACAGGCACTAGAGCACACGCCCAACAGTTGTGGCACACGGGCTTAGTTGGTCCATGGCACGTGGGATCTTCCCAGATCAGGGATCAAACCTGTGCCTCCTGCATTGGTAGGCAGATTCTTTACCACTGAGCCATCAGGGAAGCCTTGTTTCCATATTCTTTTTTTTTTTCTTAAGATTATTAATTACTGAGAACAGTTCAAGACCAAGCATTGTGACCAGGCTTAGATCACAAAATAATTTAGGCCCAAAATGGCTTCTCTTATGTCAAGAAAGCCATGCCTGATCCACTTTCTCCAGGGATGCCTGACTCTATTTGATTGCAGGAACAGGACTCCAGAAAGTACTATTACCATAGAATATAATGTGAGCAGCGCCTCTGCAGTTGAACAACACTGTGTCCCTACAGGGATGTCAGGGAAGGAAGTAATGATTGAGTTGAGGTGTGAAGGAAGAATTGAGTTTCCCCAGTAACTCAGTGATAAAGAATCTCCCTGCAGTACAGGAGTTGTGGGAGACACAGTCCTGATCCCTGGGTCAGGAAGATCCCTTGGAGGATGGCATGGCAACCCACTCCAGTATTCTTGCCTGGAGAATCCCATGGACAGAGAAGCCTGGCAGGTTGCAGTCCATGGGGTTGCAAAGAGTTTGGACACAACTGAGGCCACCTAGCATGAACACACATAAAGGAAGAATTAGGAATTAACTATAAAGGAGTTTAAGATGAGAGAAGGAACGTGGGCTGAAGGAAGAACATATACAAATGTCCCAGGGCTGGAGGAAATGCATTCTGCCTGAGATCAGTGTGGCTGGAGCTCTTAGAATAAAGGGGAGTAGGGGGTATTTTTGGACAGAAGACCAGAAAGGAAGACAGCATTTGCTTTATACAAACTCCTTGATCTCAGGAAGCATTTTGATCTTTATCATAAGAGCCCTGAGAAGCCCTTGGAACTGTATGTAGCAAAAGGCTGACCAGAGCAGATTTGTATTTTGAAAAGACACCCTGGCTGCCTTGTGGAGAACGGTTGAAACAGCAAGAAGCGCTGGCACATTATGATTTGGTAGCACTTAGCCCCACTCCAGTACCTTTGCCTGGAAAATCCCATGGGCAGAGGAGCCTAGTAGGCTGCAGTCGATGGGGTCGCAAAGAGTTGGATATGACTGAACGACTTGACTTTCACTTTTCACTTTCACTCATTGGAGAAGGAACCGGCAATCCACTCCAGTGTTCTTGCCTGGAAAATCCAAGGAACGGGGGAGCCTGGTAGGTTGCGGTCTTTGGGGTCGCACAGAGTCGGACACGACTGAAGCGACTTAGCAGTAGCAGCAACGTTTCATTAGTTTCCATAAAGACTTAGGGTTTCATACACTTTCTGATTGAAAACTCTAGTTCTTTCTGTCATGCCTTAGTAGGTTCCTGATAATAGGTGCCAGTACTGTGTACTTTCATGTTCTGAAACAACTTGTACTTTGTAGAAGAAAAACAAAAACATTTCATTTGGGGAGAGGGAGGTTATGTTGCTCTGGCTTTGCTTCATATGAGAAAACTACACCTTGTCTTTCTTCAGTGTTTTCTAACCATCAACACAGTAAATGAGATTGTTGTTACAAACTCTCTCCTTTATGATATATAGGAATCCCTACTTGACATACAGTCCTCATTTAATTTTGGTTGATTGTGTCATTATAATTTTCTATCTAAAAGGAAAAATAAATAGACAAGAGTGTGGGAATTTCCCACACTCTTGGGAATGGATAAATAATTTTTAAGGGAAATGCCTGAATACAGGATTGTCCTGGTTATGGCCAAGCTCCCTCCCCACTTAAGTGAAATTTAGCCATCAGACCAGTGTCTAAATCCATTTAACAGAACCCCAAGCCAGAAGAGCTAGATAATCTAATTTTTTTATTCCCTGTTTGCAGCATCAAGCAGAACTGAAACTGATGGAATGGACTAAATATAACATATAACCCAAATCAGCCCATGGGCTTGTCCTCTGCTCTACTTTGCCACCCATATACCTCCTTCCTGTATTAGGCAGGATTCTTGGGAGAATCAGAAATGATAGTGTGTGTTTCTGTGTGTGTGTGTGTGTGTGTGTGTGTGTGTGTGTGTGTGTGTAGAAGAGGAACAGACTCACATAAACACAAAGGTTGAAAAGTCTCACAATATATGCAAGCTGGAGACGGGAAAGCAAGTGACATGATTCATTTCAACCCAAAGGCCTGAAAACCAGGGGAGACAATAGTGTAAATCTCAGTCTGAGAACAGAAGAAGGTGAGATAAGAAGTCCCAGCTCATCTCTGAAGCAGGAAAAACAAGAAGTGACTTCCTCCTTTGTCCATCTTTTGTTTTGTTCAAGCCCTCAATGGATTGGATGGTGTCCAACCACATTGGGGATGGCAATCTACTTTACTGAATCTACCAATTCAAATGCTAATCCCATCCAAAAACTGCACAGGCAGACCCAGAAATAAAGTTTAATCTGAGAACCCTATAGTCAGTCAAGTGGACATACAAAATTAACCATTACATTGCTCATTCCTCTCACAATATGTTTTGGTTTTCTTTCTTTTTAATTGAAGTATAGTTGATTTACAACATTATGTTAGTTTCAGGTGTAGAGCAAAGTGATTCTGTTTTTATATTCTTTTTCATTATAGCTTCTTACAAGATACTGAATATAGTTCCCTGTGCTATACAGTAAATCCTTCATGTTTATCTATGTTATACATAGTGTATATCTGTTAGTGTGTATCTGTCAATCCCATACTCCCAATTTATCCTCTACCCTGCCTTCCCATTTGGTAACTGCAAGTTTTTTTTCCATATCTGAGTCTGTTTCTGCTTTATAAATTAGGTCATGTGTACTATTTTTTAGATTTCATATATAAGCAATATCATATAATATTTATCTTTGACACTTCACTTAGTGCAATAATTTCTAGGTCCATCCATGTTGCTGCAAATGGCATTCTTATGGCTAATATGCCATATATATAATATATATATATATACACACATATGTATACACACACGCACAAAACATATTCTTCATTAATTCACCTGTTGATGGATATTTAGGTTGCCTACATGTGGCTATGTAAATAGTCCTGTTATGAACA
>SJYC01019369.1:0-19326 GCA_006408675.1 Madoqua kirkii
TACCATGACCCGCCTGTCTTGGGTTGCCCCGCAGGCATGGCTTGGTTTCACTGAGTTAGACAAGGCTGTGGTCCTAGTGTGATTAGATTGACTAGTTTTCAGAGCTTTCATATTTTCCAGGTATATGCCCAGAAATGGGATTGCTGGATCATAAGGTAGCTCTATTTATAGTTTTTGAAGGAACCTCTTATAGTTTTTGAAGGAACCTCCATACTATTTTCCATAATGGCTGCACCAATTTATGTTCACATCAAACTACGTAGGTAGCAGGGTTCCCTTTTCTCCATGCCTTCTCCAGCATTTACTATTTGTAGACTTTTTGATGATGGTCATACTGATCAGTGCTACTTCATTATAGTTTTGATTCACATTTCTCTAATAATGGCAATGCTGAGCATCTTTTCATGTGCTTATTGTCCACCTGTAGTCTTTGACTATACCACCCTGAAAGTGCTCAATCTCATCTATGCCACATTTTTTTGTTACCTTTTGAATGAAGGATGCAGTGAATATGGCCCACTGAACCTTTCTCAGACAATTTGACTTTACCATGAGGTTATGCGATAGCTCTTGGCATGGCCCTATTAATGTATTAATACTATGTGCCTGTGAAAATTATGTAATTTCTAAATACTTCTATTCTCTGATTCCTAAACATGGGATGATGACGACAGCACTTTTTTCATAGGGTTTGGGGGAAGATTAAATGGAAAACAAGAGAAGCTCTTAAAACAGGGTGTGGTGTATAGTAATTGTTCAACAAGTGTAAGCTATTATTATTAATGGTTCTTCCTAGAGTAGGCACCAGAACATCAAATCTGGATTCAGCTAGTTTCTCCAAAATTCTGTTACATTGTTTGGCAAGAGTTTTATAAATTTGACTTTCACATTCTTTTTTTTTTTTTTCAGCACAGAATTGTACCAGTTCCATATTGAACAGAACATCTATCTTTCTTTATCAGACAAATTCATTATCTGAAGTGTCCATAATATAACAATCTGTGCTAAATTTAACTTTTAAAATGTTATTGTATGGCAAGACTATATTTATTCAATTATCGTGAATTTCTTCACACCAAGGACAAATTTTTATTCCTTGTTATCTGCCACAGAAGCTGTTCCACATAGCACAATGCCTTGCACATAGCATAAATCAAATATTTAAACAGAAAATGACATTATCATACAAATTCATCATTCTAAATGACAAGTCCTTGTAATCTGATAAAACTCTATAGAAGTCAAAAATTAAAAGCACAAGTTTTATCTTCAATAAAGTTTGTAAGACAAAAAAGTGCCACACTTACAGAAATACATCATGCTACTTATAGAATAAAAGAACATATATATTTGTAGATTTTGGAAATAATAATTCAAATTTTCTTCACCCAAATATTCAAGGCTTTTCATTATGTGCAAGCAGTATTATACAATTGTAATTATATGGTAAAAACAATCTTGTATCCTGTGTTTTTACTTATTTACATGATAAACTCTTGCTGTGTTACTCCACGTTCCTCTTACATATGAAAGTAGTCACAAATCAAATTTATTTTGTTCCTATACTGTTGGATAATTATTTTCCAGCGTATCATTTGTATTTCAAACAACACTGTAATAATCAAGTCTGTCATAAAGCTTTTAGTATTTAGAATTATTTTTCTAAGACCAGTTTCTAGGAGTATACGTTGTTATTGTTCAGTTGCTGAGTTGTGTCTGACTCTGCAACCGCATGAACTGTAGCACGCCAGGCTCCTCTGTCTGTGGGATTCTGGAGAATACTGGAATGGATTCCCATTTCCTTGTCCAGAGGATCTTCCCAGACCAGAGATTTAACCCACATCTCCTGTATTGGCAGGCAGATTCTTTATCACCGAGCTCTCAGAGAAGTCATATATATGTGTGTGTGCATGTGTGTTAAGTTCTTTCAGTCGTGTCTGACTCTTTGTGACCATATGGACTGTAGCCCACCAGGGTCCTCTGTCAATGGGATTCTCCAGGCAAGAATACTGGAATGGATTGCTATGCCCTCCTTCAGGTGATCTTCCTGATCCAGGGATCAAACCCACATCTTTTACATCTCCCACATTGGCAGGAGGATTCTTTACCACTAGTGTCACCTGGGAAGCCCACATACATGAGTGTGTGTGTGTGTGTGTGTGTGTGTACACATATCTTGAGAAAGATCTATACTTTTGGCTGGAATTTTCCTTCTTACTATACAACGTGCTTAAGACAGTGATAATCTTCAGTTTTATGTAAAAACATTGTCTTCCACCAACTTATAAGTGAAAATTGTGGGCTTAAGGAATGTCTGAATGTTGAAGGGAAAATAAAAAAGAAATGATCTTAATATTATGCAGCCATGCTTTCCCATTCCATAATTTTACTCATTCCTCAATTACCCCCATTTCCCTGGATACTTTCTTTGCTTCCTTTAAAGGAAATAACTACATAAATTCCGAAATCCTGAAATTCTGAAATGAGATTAACAGATACAAACTACTATACTCATACCGGTCAGAATGGCCATCATCAAAAAAATTACAAATAATAAATGCTGGAGAGGGGTGAGGAAAAGGGAACCCTCTTGCACTGTTGCTGGGAATGTAAGTTCATACAGCCATTATGGAGAACAGAATGGAGATTCCTTAAAAGACTAGGAATAAAGCTACCACATGCCCCAGCAGTCCCACTACTGCACATATGCCCTGAGAAAACAATCATTGAAAAAGACCCCAATGTTCATTGCAGCACTATTTACAGTAGCCAGGACATGAGACCAACCTAGATGTCCATTGACAGATGAATAGACAAGGAAGTTGTGGTACATACACACAATGGAATATCACTCGGCCATAAAAAGGAGCACATTTGAGTCAGTTCTAGCGAGGTAGATGACCCTAAATCCTGTTACACAGAGTGAAGTAAGTCAGAAAGAGAAAAACAAATATACATTAACATGTATATATGGAATCTAGAAAAATGGTGGGCTTCCCAGGTGGCTCAGTGATAAAGAATCCACCTGCCAGTGCAGGAGATGTGGGTTCAATCCCTGGGTTAGGAGGATTCCCTGCAGATGGAAATAGCACCCCATTCCAGTCTTCTTGCCTGTGAAGTTCCATGGACAGATGAACCTGGCAGGCTATAGTCCATGGAGTCACAAAAAGTTAGGCATGACTTAGCAACTAAATGACAACAGCAGGGCAAATGGTACTGATGAACCCATTTGCAGGGCAGGAATAGAGACGCAGACAGAGAACAGACTTGTGGGCACAGCAAGGGAAGGAGAGGGTGGGATGAACTGAGCGAGTAGCTTTGGAACATATACATTACCATATTAAAACAGAGAGCTAGTGGGAAGTTACTGTATGACACATGGAGCTCAGACCTGGTGCTCTGACAACCTAGAGGAGTGGGATAGGAGAGGGGGTCATTGGAAGGAGGCTCAGGAGGAAGGGGACAGACGTATACTCTTGGCTGATTCGCATTATTGTTTGGCAGAAACCAATACAACATTGTAAAGCAATTATCCTCCAATGGAAAATAAAAAAAGCCAGGTAAACAACAAGGTTCTACTGTCTAGCATAGGGAACCATATTCAATATCCTTTAAACCATAATGGAAGAGAAAAAATGAAGGAACATATAGAGTTATACCATCCAGACACGTAAACTAGGCTTCCTGCTGTCACACCCAAGCTAATAGCAGTTATAAATACTAAAAAACTCTTCTCACACATTCCACCCATAGAGCCCATGACAACACCTTTCTGGATTTAATTACCAATCTCCCCATGTCTCAAGGCTATACTGAGAGCTATCTCATTCAGAAACTAGCTCTGAAAACTGCCTATTAAATCATTCAAACATACTCCAGCTCAGTAGTTTTAACAGGCCTGAATTTACTTATAAGAAACTGTTGAAAATATATAACAATTGTTGATGCAGGTTGGTTTTACATTTTCATAAATTTGAATTGCTTTCCTTGGCACATGGATGGAGACTATTTTAAGTATTTCAACAACAAAACATGCACCTCAAATATTCATCCTCTCTAACAGAGCTGCATTTAGCATTAATCTATGTGATTTTTTTGGGGGGGTGGTAGAATGTCAAATGTAGATATATAGGCTCTCCAAAAAAAAAAGGATGTCTTTAAGTAGCACAATAGATGCCTGAGAAAAGATCTCAGTTCTGCTTTTTAAACACTCTATCATGTTGAATCTGAGGAAACATAGAGAAGTGGTTAAAGATGTGGGTTCCAAATTTCAAATTGCTATATGGGATCTTGAATGCAAATTTATTGGTCACTGACTGGGTGTTATTTTACAGCTTTTTTAAACATCATTGAGTCTTAGTTTTCTTTAAAATAAATATAATAGCCCTAATTGTGTAAAAACATATGCTGCTTCATGTCAATGTATGGAAAAACTAATACAGTATTGTAAAATAGAATAAAGTATTTCATTAATTAATTAATTTAAAAAAAACATATGTTGCTACTGCTAAGTCACTTCAGTCATGTCCAACTCTGTGCAACCCCACAGACAGCAGCCCACCAGGCTCCCCCGTCCCTGGGATTCTCCAGGCAAGAACACTGGAGTAGGTTGCCATTTCCTTCCGCAATGCATGAAAGTGGAAAGTAAAAGTGAAGTCGCTCAGTCATGTCCAACTCTTGGTGATCCCATGGACTGCAGCCTACCAGGCTCTTCTGTCCATGGGATTTTCCAGGCAAGAGTACTGGAGTGGGGTGCCATCGCCTTCTCCAGTAAAAATATCTGATTTACAGCTTAATAAATATTAGTCATTATTTTTACCTTCTGTCCTCAGATACATTAGGAGCTCTATTGAGGGCAAGGGTTAACTTATTTCTCTTTACACCTAGAGTGTTCAGTACAATCACTCAATAAATATTTGTTAAGTTTTGTTGTTATGGGATTCTTAGGTCTGATAGAACCATCTGGAGCACTGCCATAAAAAATTTTGTAAATAATGTATTTCTTGCGGCACCAGATTACCAAGGTAAAGCAGGTAGTGAGAAAGAGCAGAAAATTCTTTCCAATGCTAGTCACAAATCTCAAACATTTAACAGTCTTCAGAAATTTCCCAGTCTTTCTCTTCAGTAAAGGTGATTTGCTCTATGCGTAACTAAACCTTTTTTTTTTGGCCACACCACATGGCTCGTGGGATCTTAATTCCCCGACCAGGGATTGAACTCAGGCCACAGCAGTGAAAGTTCTAAGTCATAAGCACTGGATCATCAGGGAACTCCCGTTTTATAACATTTTTTGTATACAAAAAACTGTAAATAAAAAATTATTCTTTTGTGAATAATTATTTATTTATAAGTAAGTGAATATAACATGTCTAGATTTTTATTTGCAATATGTACACAAAACTGAAAATCAAATCTATTGATTTTGATACATAGTTCAAAGAATTTCAGACATGCCCCAAGCATTTTTAAAAATATATTAATGCCCTATTTTCTTCATAATGCCTTCTCCAATGACTTGGTTGGGAAAAAGTCTGTCTGCAATGTAGGCAATATAGGAGACTCCCTGGGTCGGGAAGATCCCTTGGAGGAGGAAATGGCAACCCACTCCAGTATTCTTGCCTGGGAAATCCCATGGACAGGGAAGCTTAGTGGGTTACTTTTCATGGGGTTGCAAAGAGTCAGGCACGACTGAGCACATTAGCACACATGTCTTTTTCTTCATGGTCTCAGAAAGATGGGAAGCTTTCAGCTTCACTGAGTCTTAGTTTCCTCATTTTTAAAGGAATCTTTCTAAGAATGTTAAATGAATGTAGAGATGTTAATCAGCTAAGATCTTTCAAATTGTTCTACAAATGTGGAATGATGATTCAAAACGAGGAAGTCTCAGTATAAAGAGAGAAAAAGCCAGGGGATGAACAACAGTATTAATTTAGCCATTTCTTCATTCAGTAAATATTTACCGTGTTCACTATCATTCCTTTGTTGGGAAACAGAAGAACAAAGCAGAAATGGGCTGCCCTTCCAGAGTTTATATCTCAATAGGAAAGATACATTTTGTAATGAGCAAAAATTGCAATTATGCTGTTTAATAGGAAGGAGAAGTGCAATATACTCTGTGAACTACTATCAAGATGACAAAATCTAACCCAGAAGCATAGGGAATATTTCTCTGAGGAAGTGATGTTTGAACCAGAAGAATGAATCCATTAGCCACCTGCTGGGGTGTGTGTGCATCCATGCAAATGCATGTTGGCCAGTGTAAGGGGTAGGAGAGGGTAGAGGGGTAGAGAAAGATCACTCCAGGAGGGTGGGCAAGAGGAACATCATGCCCAGTAAAGCTCCAAGGAGCTGACAGAGGCCAGAGCGCCTGAGCTGACAGAGGCCAGAGCGCCTGGACCACGAAGGAGCAAAGAGAGAAGCAGCCTGTAGCTACAGAGATGAACGGGGAATTGAACCTGAGAGCAACGGAAAGGCATTGCAAGTCTCTACATGGGTGTGTGACATGGCCATATGTGCATTTTTACAAGTTACTTTGCCTGCTGTGGAGAGTGCATTAGAAGTGTTCTAGAATGGATAAGGAGAAGCCAGGTAGGAAGCTCTGATAGTAACCCAGGCAAGAGAGGAGAGTAGTTATTATGGTTGGACAAAACTGTGTGCACGCCTGTGTGCTAAGTCGCTTCAGTCATGTCCGACCCTCTGTCCGTGAGATCCTCCAGGCAAGGCTACTGGAGTGGGTTGATCTTCCCTTCTCCAGGGATTACAAGGCTGTTATCACTGTTGAGGAGAAAATGGATTCAAGTCTGACACAGAAAGTAGGGGAGAAGCAGGTGCTGAGGTTGACTGCCCCTTTCCCCAGGTTTCTGATATGAAGTAAATGATGGTGCTGACTCAGATATGCAACTGAACGAGAAGCCAGTCTGGTGACAGGATCAGAAGTTCAGGGCTTGGGGACTTCCCTGGTGGTCCCGTGACTAAGACTCCACACTCCCAATGCAGAGGGCCCAGGTTCAAACCCTGGTCAGGGTACTAGATCCCACATGTTGCAACTAAGAGTTCACACGCCCAGCTAAAAATCCCACATGCCATAACTAAGAGCCGGCACAGTCAGATTAATCAATAAATAAATAATAAAAAGAAAGAGAGCAAAAAAAGTCTAATACTCAATGTGAGATGCTTTGAGCCACCCAGGTGGCAATTTTAAAGCATGATCTTTGGAATTTACTGTATTTAGAGTAACAAAGATAACAGAGAGTGAGAAAAACTAGACTGTAGAATAGCAAGAAGGTTTGTCTTTGTCATGTGATGAAATGGTAATAAGACAATATACTTGAATAAAATTAGAAGTGATAGCAAACTATTTATTGCAAACTAAATAAAGGTGATTAGAAGCAACACAAGAGCTACAAGATCATGGCAGGCTATGTCAAGTAACAGAGACAATGCAGTCAAAAATTCAGTCGAACTACAGAATTCCTCACTGGGAAGGACTAACACAAGGGAAACCAACTAAAAGATAAGAATCAGAATTCATCAGTGTCTCAAGAAAGGGTCATGCAATAAATGACAAGTTTTGCAATTTCTTTTACACTACTGTGGTTAGCATTATGTCCTCATTTTCTAATAATATTAGAAATGTTAATATCATTAAAGGTATTTTAATACATAATTTAATTTTGAGCTACAACAAAAATGCAACTTTTAATGAGCAATATTTTTTCATGCATTTTCAAGTATATTCAACAAAATAAACCCCAGGTCTCAGTTGGCCAGCTTTAGAATCCCAGATAATTGGACTTCAGACACTACTAAGGCAGAGTGTACCCTTGAACTATAGCCCTTCTCCTGGGTCCTGAAAAGTGGTGATTAAAACAGGCAGTTCTCAATGAGGCAGGCTAAGACCAACAACTGGGACCATTTGCTGCAGTGCTTGCATCTGGACAAATATCCTCTCGAGTAACAAAATGAAAACAAAGTATAAGAAACTAAAAATAATCATGTGCATGTGTGGTTGGGGCAAATTATGGACAACATGATATAAAGGGACCAAAAACCTAACTGCCACTTTTGGAGAGTGGGAAGCAAAAGCAAGGTTCTGTGTAGGCCCCCTGCACACAATATCACCAAAGAAGTGGGCAAACTACCTAAGCCACCCCTCCAGCCTGAGCCCTGGACCCACCCCTTGTTGTTTAGTCACAACCACAAGTCCTTTAAGTCCCATCTGACTCTCTGTGACCCAATAGACAATAGCTCAGCCCACCAGGCTCCTCTGTCCATGGAATTTCCCAGGCAACAAATACTGGAGTGGATTGACATTTCCTTTCCCAGGAGATCTTCCTGACACCCCTACTGTCACCCCATACAAGGAACCAACTTGTCCCAGCTCGGGGAGCAAGCAAGCAAGCAAGCAAGGGAACCTGTTACCTGTTTTCCCTCCTTTTCACTGCAGCAAGAGCCCCAGTAATAATGCTTGTCTAAATTTGTTGACTGGCCTCTCATCAGTTTTGATTGATTAAGGAGGCTGAGAACCCTGGTCAGTAATGTGACTGATCAAGGGCAAAAACAAAATCAAGTGAGAGCAACTTTCCACAAAGGTGAAGTAAAGCAGCTAGAGAGTCTGATTGCACCTGTGCCCCTAACGCCACCCTACAGTAGCCAATCTGAAATCTTCACCATTAGGACCCCTCTCAATAGGATAGAAAGAACAGCAAGCTCAGTGTCGGAAAATCTATGTTATTAACTCGACCCTTGCAGACATATGGCCTTCCAGTCAAGTGACAGCATTTCAGAGACTTGGTGTAATAAAAGACCTGCAAATATTAACCTCTAAATTCTCACACAAGTATAAACATCCACGAATCTAGAAGGAAACACTAGAGCATGAGAATTACCCTACAGCAGAAACCATTTTACAGAAATAATTTTAAAAGCATCGATATTCAGTTTTGAGGAGGATGACCTCATGTGACCAAGACAGGATCTCTGATTCCCAAGATCTTAACTGCATCATGATAACCTTCTTCCATCCTGTCTCGGTCACATGGGGTCATCCTACTTAAAATTGCAATCTTTTCCTGACTAGCACAGTCTCCTTCCAGGATTTACCACAAAAGAGTCATAGGAAGAAGAACCTCCTGAAGAATAAAAATTTCTCTTCTTAGGAGAAGAAGGAAAGTAGGTGAGAGCATGAAAAATAAATTGTAATAGTGGCTTGAAAAGGTAATGAAGGGTTGAGGGAGCTAGGATATAAATAGTCATCTAAATATACAGCCAGAGAGCATGGACATTCCTCAGAATTCATTTTTAGTCAGTGCTTCTTGGTTGATAAAAACACATGTAATGGATTTTCTATTAATGGCAGAATTTTAAAACTTCTGAAAATTCTATATTAAAGAAATAAAGACATTTATTAACAACACATTTACAGAAATTAAAATGCAAGGAGTTGGAACTAAGATTCACTTGTGAATAGTTTAATAGGCTGTAAGATAAAGCCAACTAAATAAAAGTAGCTAAAATGCTGGTAGTTCCACATCTACTATCTAATTTTTCAATGCACTGAGTGAAACTCATCACTTATGGGACTTACATGGCAGATACTCTTTGCACTTAAGATTGAGTCGTCTGAACACACTGGTGAGGATATGGAAAAAAGGGGACTATTGTGCACTACTTGCTAGAATGTAAATTGGTCCTATCATTATGGAAAATAGTATGGAGGTTTGCTCAAAAAATTAAAAACAAAACCACTATATAGTTCAGCAATTCCATTTCTGGGTATTCACCTGAAGAAAATAAAAATACCAAAAGACATATGCTTGCTCATGTTCATTTAAACATTATTTACAGTAGCAAAGACATGGAAACAACATAAGTGTCCACTGAAAGAATAATAAAGAAAATGTGGCATGTATACATAAAATGAATATTGTTTCGCCATAAAAAGAATGTCTCTTACTATTTTCAACAACATAGATGGATGTTATACTAAGGGCATTATTGAGGGTGTTCTGCTAAGTGAACTGAGTCAGACAGAGAAAGATAGATACAATCTGATCTCACTTATCTGTGGAATCTTAAAAACAAAAATAAAACAAGCTCATAGATCCAGAGAATAGACTGGTGGTAGCCAGAGGTGGGAAGTGGGAGTGGGACAAATGGCTGAAGAGAATCAAAGGTACAACTTCTCAGTTACAAAATAAATGTCATGAAGATGTAATGTACAGACAGCATGAAGTTAACTATACTGAGTAACATATTTGAAAGTTGCTAAGAGAATGAAATCTAAAGGTGCTTATTACAAGGAAAATAAACTCCATAACTAGACATAGTGATGGATGTTAACTAGACTCATTGTGGTGATTATTTCACAGTATACACAAATATCAAATCATTATGTTGTATACCTAGAAAGAACATCGCTGCTTAGTTGCTCAGTCGTGTCTGACTCTTTGTGACCCCACAGACTGTAGCCCATGAGGTTCCTCTGTTCATGGGATTTCCCAAGCAAGAATATTGGAGTGGTTGCCATTTCTTCCTCCAGGGGATCTTCCCAACCCAGGGATTAAACCTAGGTCTACCACATTGCCAGCAGATTCTTTATCGTTTGAGTCACCAGGGAAACCCAAAACTAAAACAATAATGTACATCAATTATATCTCAATAAAAAGAGTTTTTGGTAGAGCTTCACATACTAATTTTGCTTGACATTGGGTAGAAAGGTGTGTTTCGGAAGAGGTTACTGTTATTTTGGATGGCAAACAGTTTCAAAGAAAATAGAGAAACTGTCCTGACAATGGCATTTATGGTACCTCTACCACAGATAGTACAGTACTACATGAACTGTACTTTTCAGCACTCTATGAACTCCAACACAACCAAATAATAAAACACACAATCCCAGTCTATTTGGGCCAGAAGAACTTCTATGAATAAAACAATCTACAATCTCCCTGAAGGCAGAATTTAATGTTTATACCATCTATCACTATAATTTAGCTCCTCTGTGACTTGAAAGTCTTGCTATTGTTTAATGGCTCAGTCGTGTCCTACTATTTTGTGACCCCAGGGAATGTTGCCCACTAGGCTCCTCTATCCATGGGATTTCCCAGGCAACAATACTGGAGTGGGTTACCATTTCCTTCTCCAGGGGATCTTCTCAACCCAGGGATCAAACCCGTGTCTCCTGCATTGGCAGGCAGATTTTTACCAGAGTCACCTGGAAAACTTGTTGGAAGTAACAGAGAATACATACATGTAGCTACATACATGAGTGGTGAAGCATAGCAAGGAAGGGCAAAAACAGACTGAGAAGGGGGTTTTATTACTAACATATAACAATTACTGAGTGCTTAATGTGTTTCAGGCACTGTACAAGCCTTTTCAATACACAAATCACTTAATCTTGCAATAACTTTATAAGGTACCATTATTATCTCCTTTTACCAAAGGGACAACTCAAGGACTGAAAAGTTAAGTAAATTATGAATTGTTCAAACTTACACAGCCAAAGGGCTTCCCAGGTGGTGGTAGTGGTAAAGAACCCACCTGCCAATGCAGGAAACTCAAGATGTAGGTTCCATCGGGTTGTGAAGATCCCCTGTGGTTGCACGGCAACCCACTCCAGTACTCTTGCCTGAGAAATCCCATGGACTGACGAGTCTGGCAGGCAACAGTCCATTTGGTCGCTTAAGAGTAACTTGAGACTGAAGCAACTTAGCATGCATGCAATAGTTGGATCTAAGTTCAAGTTGTTTGTGGAATTTGGTACCACAAAAGAAAATCGCTGGCTAAATTAAAGATTTACATGTAGAAAGGCACAGAGAGGAAAAAAAAGCAAATCATCTGAGGTGAGTTGGGCTAAAATGGAGTGAACACTCATGTATGTGTTGGGGTTGAGGGAGAGAGTGTAAGGAAGTGAAATGGATGAAGACAGTCAGAGAGACATTGTGTGTTACAGCCCTTAAGAGTCAAGTGGAAACTCAAACACGACACAGTTGGTGGTAAGGAGCCATTGCATGATTTCTAAGATAGAGTCATAAAATGAAAATGTTTCACGGGGCTTGAAAAGGCAGTGTAGGAGAGTGTACTATAATAGCGTACCATTGTAGGCAAGTGCTTAAGAGTGTAGTTATGAGGGCTGGGAGCTGGATTGCTTTCAAGTCCTGGGTCAGCTGCGTACCAGTTGTGTGACTTTGGGCACGTGATGTCACACCTCAGTTTCTGCAACTGTAAAATGGGAGTAACAATAAAATTACACATGTCAGAGGATAATTGTGAGGATTAAATGATTTAATCTCTTTCAAATACTTGGGATAATTCCTGGCACACAGCCAGTGCCTAGTCAATGCTAGTTATTATTATTCCCGTAGGTATATATTATTAATGGCATCCCACTCCAGTACTCTTGCCTGGAAAATCCCATGGGCACAGGAGCCTGGTAGGTTGCAGTCCATGGGGTCACTAACAGTCGGACACGACTGAGTGAATTTACTTTCACTTTTCACTTTAATGCACTGGAGAAGGAAATGGCAACCCACTCCAGTATTCTTGCCTGGAGAATCCCAGGGATGGGGGAGCCTGGTGGGCTGCCATCTCCGGGGTCGCACAGAGTCAGACATGACTGAAACAACTTAGCAGCAACAGCATGGATTATTATTCCCCCAGGTATGTAATAAACTGTGGCAGGGATGCTAATCTTGAATGTTGGGAGCATACGTTAAAGCCTGTGAAAGGACTACATGCCAGTGGAAGACACGAAGGTACAGATTATGGGGAAGCACACTTCAAGAAGGAAAACTGTCTGCTTGAATGAAGGGGTATGAGTCAAGACTTGCAAAGGGGTTGCTTTCCAAAGAGTTTCACTGGAAGTTAATGAGGTTCACAGTGGAAGTGCCTAGTCCCGCTGTTCCATATTACCAGAAGTGGCTGACAGTAATGTGAGACAGGAGTCAGAGTTTAAAATCAACGGTTATGGCTTAGGAATAGCTAGAACCACCCATTGTTTTAGGTTCATTATATTTCATATCCATATCTTCATGCCAGTGGACCAAAACAACTAACATATATATATATATATATATGTATGTATGTATGTATAAGAACTTTATTGAACATTCTGTGGGCTCTTCTGATCCTTAAACCATGTACTCCTTGATAGAGATTATCACTTGAAGCTCAAGCCTGTAGAAATAGTGCAATCAACATAATATATGTTCTACTTAAAAAAAAATCCTGTTACTCAGCCATAAAGAAGAATGAAATAATGCCATTTGCAGCAACATGGATGGACCTAGAGATGATCATACTAAATAAGTCAGAGGGAGCAAGACAAATACCATATAACATCAATATTTTGTGGAATCTATAAAACTGATAAAAGTGAACTTATTTACAAAACAGAAACAGAGTTGCAGACACAGAAAACAAACTTTTAGTTACCAAAGGGGAAAGGGAGCAGGAGATAATAGGAGTTTGGGAATCACATATACACAGTACTATATATAAAATAAATAATGAGGAATTACTGTATAGCACAGGGAACTATATTCTATATCTTGTAATAATCCATAATGAAAAAGAATCTAAAAAAGAAAAAATATATATATAAAACTGAATTACTTTGCTGCATACCTGAAACTAACACATCATTGACCATCAACTATACTTGAATTTTAAAAAAATCCTGCATTGTTTTAGGGAGGATATAGGGCATTTTTCAAGGATACATAAAATATTGAATATATGACAAGATCACATAAACTAAATGAGGGACAGGGTAAAACAAAAGTGGGGGAAAAGAGCAGAAGCAAGAATCAGATTAAAAACACATGGGAGAAAGGGGAAAGCTTTATACATTTGCCCCAGGTGGAGCAAAGGGTTGGTGTTAAGCCTTTAAATGGTTGGGCAGATGCTGTACCCACACATTTCCAATTAGAATACAGAGAATATGGGTGGTCTGTTAGAAAGGCTAATTAACATTTCTTTCCTTTGTAAGGAAAGAAACCTGATTGTATAGCTAAGTGAAAAAAAAAAATCAAGGCAAAGAAAATCTGGAAAAAAAGATAGAAATTTTAGGCTTTGAAATATGTTACTTAAAGTACAGAAAATACACTATGCTGTAAAAACTAAAGATTTTCTTCTTTTAAACTTTTGCAGTGAGCTGAAAGGTAACTTCTCTAAGCCAGGGAACGAAGACAAAAGGTTACAAAAATATCCATTTCCCCTGGGTTGACAAGTATGAAAAGCTCTGATGTGAGTTAATGCTGCTTTATGAACTTGAATTGTCTTCAGAATAGTACTTACTTTTCATCAATTTGAGGAAAAGAGACGACCAGAAAAACCTGTAAATGCTAATTGTAGATATGACATTAAATTACAACTAAAGCAACATGTTAAAATACACAGTATTTTTAGAAATCAAATAAAAATATAAGAGTTTTAAAACACCTTGAGAAAAACAGGGCATTCACCCGATGGCTAAAACCCAAAGATATTACACTCTTTTACGTACATTTCTTCCTTGAAATGTCCATTTCGACTTACATATTTAAGAAAAAAATCTTCCTATTTATTTCTTGAAGTGGAAAGTGTTAGTCGCTCAGTCATGTCCGACTGTGCAACCCATGGGCGGCAGTCAACCAGGCTCCTCTGTCCACGGAATTCTCTAGGCAAGAATACTGGAGTGGGTTGCCACTCTTCTCCAAGGGATCTTTCCCACCCAGGGTTCGAACCCCATCTCCCGCATTGCAGGTAGGTTCTTTCCCAAGACCATTTATTTGTATGTCCCTTCAAATAAAGGATAAACATATACACCTTAGAAACTGTCTAACATACTGAAAAATACACTTACAGAAAAATTTCACCTGGCCTTTTAAATAATGCTGCTTGGAAGGGAATTTTATCTTTTCACCATATCTTTACTTTGTTGTTATAAAGAAAAAAATATATGACTTAAAAAAAAAACAAGTACCAAACGGTGGATACTCTAATGAAAAAATATAAGAGAGCGGAAGGGAATTTTAACTACAGAATGGGCAAGGCTGGAGACTGTTTTATTAGAATATATTGGATGCGATATCAAAGAAAATTTCCCTTATCTACTCGAGTCACAAGAAGCGAACTGTACAGTCACATTTATATCTCAGTTCAGTTCAGTTACTCAGTCGTGTCCGACTCTTTGCGACCCCATGAATCTCAGCACGCCAGGCCTCCCTGTCCATCACCAACTCCAAGAGTTCACTCAAACTCATGTCCATCGAGTTGGTGATGCCATCCAGCCATTTCATCCTCTGTCGTCCCCTTCTCCTCCTGCCCCCAATCCCTCCCAGCATCAGTCTTTTCCAATTGAGTCAACTCTTCGCTTCAAGTGGCCAAAGTATTGGAGTATCTATATACTCATAATTTCGTGGACTTGTACAGACAAGGGCTCTGTAAACATAAAAGTCCTCGGTGATTGAGCTGATAAGCGCTCCCCTGCTCGCCCTTTTGCTGTGGGGCAACGGAAACGAGGACATTCCTCCCATAATTCCAACCTGTTTAGTAACTTGGCGCAATCAGGATTGAATAGAACCTGCCGGGAGCTGTCCCGAGCCTGCGGCTGATTGGCCGAGCGCAGAGCACCGGGCTTGGGTTTGCGCAAGTTCTCCGCTCCCTACTCCCGGCTCCCAGCGGAAGCCAGGACGTGTTGGACCAGCGGCTCTTCAAGGCTCAGAGGAGCCGAGACCGCTGTTCGCATCCGCCGCGCCTTTCCGCTGGAGTATGAATCTACTTCCAAGATTCACGCCTTAGTGAACATTCCGAGGGAAAGCCCGAGGTAGGGCGCGGGAAGCTGGGGGCTAGACGGAGAGGGTTCAGGGGGAGGAGGGGTGGGCTCTCTAATTTCCTGAGTTGGGTCTTCTGGGGCGGAGGGCTTCGGAGGAGAGGGAAGGGGAGATCCCAATTGGCAAGTCCAAGGGGACCAAAAAGAGTGAGACTTATTCTCAGTCGGAGAGCTCTTGAATGGGGGAAAAGAGCAGAAGCAAGAATCAGATTAAAAACACATGGGAGAAAGGGGAAAGCTTTATACATTTGCCCCAGGTGGAGCAAAGGGTTGGTGTTAAGCCTTTAAATGGTTGGGCAGATGCTGTACCCACACATTTCCAATTAGAATACAGAGAATATGGGTGGTCTGTTAGAAAGGCTAATTAACATTTCTTTCCTTTGTAAGGAAAGAAACCTGATTGTATAGCTAAGTGAAAAAAAAAAATCAAGGCAAAGAAAATCTGGAAAAAAAGATAGAAATTTTAGGCTTTGAAATATGTTACTTAAAGTACAGAAAATACACTATGCTGTAAAAACTAAAGATTTTCTTCTTTTAAACTTTTGCAGTGAGCTGAAAGGTAACTTCTCTAAGCCAGGGAACGAAGACAAAAGGTTACAAAAATATCCATTTCCCCTGGGTTGACAAGTATGAAAAGCTCTGATGTGAGTTAATGCTGCTTTATGAACTTGAATTGTCTTCAGAATAGTACTTACTTTTCATCAATTTGAGGAAAAGAGACGACCAGAAAAACCTGTAAATGCTAATTGTAGATATGACATTAAATTACAACTAAAGCAACATGTTAAAATACACAGTATTTTTAGAAATCAAATAAAAATATAAGAGTTTTAAAACACCTTGAGAAAAACAGGGCATTCACCCGATGGCTAAAACCCAAAGATATTACACTCTTTTACGTACATTTCTTCCTTGAAATGTCCATTTCGACTTACATATTTAAGAAAAAAATCTTCCTATTTATTTCTTGAAGTGGAAAGTGTTAGTCGCTCAGTCATGTCCGACTGTGCAACCCATGGGCGGCAGTCAACCAGGCTCCTCTGTCCACGGAATTCTCTAGGCAAGAATACTGGAGTGGGTTGCCACTCTTCTCCAAGGGATCTTTCCCACCCAGGGTTCGAACCCCATCTCCCGCATTGCAGGTAGGTTCTTTCCCAAGACCATTTATTTGTATGTCCCTTCAAATAAAGGATAAACATATACACCTTAGAAACTGTCTAACATACTGAAAAATACACTTACAGAAAAATTTCACCTGGCCTTTTAAATAATGCTGCTTGGAAGGGAATTTTATCTTTTCACCATATCTTTACTTTGTTGTTATAAAGAAAAAAATATATGACTTAAAAAAAAAACAAGTACCAAACGGTGGATACTCTAATGAAAAAATATAAGAGAGCGGAAGGGAATTTTAACTACAGAATGGGCAAGGCTGGAGACTGTTTTATTAGAATATATTGGATGCGATATCAAAGAAAATTTCCCTTATCTACTCGAGTCACAAGAAGCGAACTGTACAGTCACATTTATATCTCAGTTCAGTTCAGTTACTCAGTCGTGTCCGACTCTTTGCGACCCCATGAATCTCAGCACGCCAGGCCTCCCTGTCCATCACCAACTCCAAGAGTTCACTCAAACTCATGTCCATCGAGTTGGTGATGCCATCCAGCCATTTCATCCTCTGTCGTCCCCTTCTCCTCCTGCCCCCAATCCCTCCCAGCATCAGTCTTTTCCAATTGAGTCAACTCTTCGCTTCAAGTGGCCAAAGTATTGGAGTATCTATATACTCATAATTTCGTGGACTTGTACAGACAAGGGCTCTGTAAACATAAAAGTCCTCGGTGATTGAGCTGATAAGCGCTCCCCTGCTCGCCCTTTTGCTGTGGGGCAACGGAAACGAGGACATTCCTCCCATAATTCCAACCTGTTTAGTAACTTGGCGCAATCAGGATTGAATAGAACCTGCCGGGAGCTGTCCCGAGCCTGCGGCTGATTGGCCGAGCGCAGAGCACCGGGCTTGGGTTTGCGCAAGTTCTCCGCTCCCTACTCCCGGCTCCCAGCGGAAGCCAGGACGTGTTGGACCAGCGGCTCTTCAAGGCTCAGAGGAGCCGAGACCGCTGTTCGCATCCGCCGCGCCTTTCCGCTGGAGTATGAATCTACTTCCAAGATTCACGCCTTAGTGAACATTCCGAGGGAAAGCCCGAGGTAGGGCGCGGGAAGCTGGGGGCTAGACGGAGAGGGTTCAGGGGGAGGAGGGGTGGGCTCTCTAATTTCCTGAGTTGGGTCTTCTGGGGCGGAGGGCTTCGGAGGAGAGGGAAGGGGAGATCCCAATTGGCAAGTCCAAGGGGACCAAAAAGAGTGAGACTTATTCTCAGTCGGAGAGCTCTTGAGGCACCCCAGTCTCTAGTGTTTGTTCGTTTGTTTTTGCGCTAGTTGTGCGTCCTGGAGTCTGCTGCCCCCAGCCCACAGGGCCAGCGCTGTGCGGGCAGCCGGGCTCTGAGCCCGCGGGCAGATGGATGGCGTGGGGAACCGGGAGGCAGAAGCCGCGGTGGAGGCGGGCAAAGTTTGGGCTGGGCCAGCGCCCTGCCCCTGTACTCGCGTGGACGCCTAGCGCTGAGGCATGCCCTTGCGGCGACCCTCGCGGCCACGAGCCGCTGAAGCATCAGGGCGAGCGCTCCTCCTGCCGGGCGCACTGTACTAAAGTTCAGTTTCACCTTAGCCTTCTGAGGATCTTACGTTTGACTGATTGGCTGGGGTTACTCCTCAGGTCGCGATGGATCTTGACGGCCGCAATGGAAGAGCAGGGAGAAAAAACTTGAAAAGGGACCAAAAAAGGTAGTTTGTTTCACTTTCATTCTTTACATGGCTTGAGAAACTTGGGGATTTGTTTCTGGCCTCCACCTCCGAAATAAATGAGCTGATGGTGGTGGTGGTGATGGTCTTTTTTTTTTTTAATCTTAAATGCAGGCAATTGCGGAGGTTCGCTGGCTTGAGTTGAACCCAGCATTTGCACGGTGAGCGTCTTCCTCAGCTTTCTGGTCCCACACAGACCAAGGCTCATTTCCTTTCCCGTGTTTTATAATCTTCTGCTTTACGTGTGATGTTGATCGTGCATGAGGCTGAACCGTGCGCTGCTTGTCCTCTGCTTTTGGGGTCCAGTCTGATCCTTCTGATAAAACAGTCACATAAACATTGCGTGTTAGTGGCACGCAGCAGACGGGACAGAAGGCCACGACTACTTTTAAGTATTCTTTTTTTCTTTTTAAGGCAATGAGTATCTGACTCTGGTAGAAGTAATTGTGAGACGAGTGTACTACCAAAGAGTTATTAGAATGGTGTAAAATTATCCTGACTGTATATAGAATTGGTTCTGTAATCACATAGGAAAAATAGTTATCTTTAGTAAATTTTGATCACAGTGCAGTATCTGTACAGGAAATTTTAAATTTCATTCAGTAAGCTCTTTGTTAGTAATAAATGGTAAAATTAGTAAAGATATTAATATTATT
>SJYC01019372.1:0-10609 GCA_006408675.1 Madoqua kirkii
CTTGTTTTTGTATCCATTCAGCCAGTCTTTGTTTTTTGGTTGGGGCATTCAACCCATTTCCATGTAAGTTAATTATTGATAAGTATGATCCTGTTGCCATTTACTTTGTTGTTTGAGGTTCAAGTTTATACACCCTTTCTGTGTTTCTTGTCTAGAGAATATCCTTTAGCATTTGCTGGAATGCTGGTTTGGTGGTGCTGAGTTCTCTCAGCTTTTGCTTGCCTGTAAGGTTTTTGATTCCTTCTTCATATTTGAATGAGATCCTTGCTAGGTACAGTAATCTAGGCTGTAGGTTTTTTTCTTTCATCACTTTAACTATGTCCTGCCAAGAGTTTCTATTGAAAGATCAGCTGTTATCCTTATGGGGATCCCCTTGTGTGTTATTTGTTATTTTTCCTTTGCTGCTTTTAATATTTGTTTTTTGTGTTTGATATTTGTTAATTTGATTAATATGTGTTTTGGGTGTTTTGCCTTGGGTTTATCCTATTTGGGGCTCTCCGGGTTTCTTGGACTTGGGTGATTATTTTCTTCCCCATTTTAGAAAGTTTTCAACTATTATCTCCTCAAGTATTTTCTCGTGGTCTTTCTTTTTGTCTTCTTCTGCTGTGACTCCTATGATTCAAAAGTTGGGGCATTTAAAATTGTCCCGGAGGTCTCTGAGGTTGTCCTCATTTTTTTAAATTCTTTTTTCTTTTTTCCTCTCTGTTTCATTTTTATCATTCTATCTTGTACCTCACTAATCCTATCTTCTGCCTCTGTTATTCTACTGTTGGTTCCCTCCAGAGTGTTTTTGATCTCATTTATTGCATTATTCATTATATATTAACTCTTTTTTATTTCTTCTAGGTCCTTGTTAAACCTTTCTTGCATCTTCTGGATCCTTGTCTCCAGGCTGTTTATCTGTAACTCCACTTTGTTTTCAAGATTTTGGATCATTTTCACTATCATTATTCTGAATTCTTTATCAGGTAGATTCTCTGTCTCTTCCTGTTTGGTTTGGTTTGGTGGTCATTTATCTTGTTCCTTTACCTGCTGAGTATTTCTTTGCCTTTTCATCTTGTTTCTATTGCTGTGTTTGGGGTGGCCTTTCCGTATTCCGGCAGTTTGTGTCTCCTCTTTACTGTGGAGGTTCCTCGCTGTGGGTGGGTTTAGATGGGTGGCTTATCAAGGTTTCCTGGTTAGAGAAGCTTGTGTTCTGGTGGGTGGAGCTGGATTTCTTCTCTCTGGAGTGCAGTGAAGTGTCCAGTAATGAGTTGTGAGATGTCAGTGGGTTTGGAATGACTTTGGGCAGCCTGTATATTGAAGCTCAGGGCTGTGTTCCTGTGTTGCTGGAGAATTTGCATGGTATGTCTTGCTCTGGAACTTGTTGGCTCTTGGGTGGTGCTTGGTTTCAGTGTAGGTATGGAGGCCTTTGATGAGCTCCTATTGATTAATGCTCCCTGGAGTCAGGAGTTCTCTGGTGTTCTCAGGATTTGGACTTAAGCCTCCTGCCTCTGGTTTTCAGTCTTATTTTTACAGTAGCCTCAAGACTTCTCCATCTATACAGCACTGATGATAAAACATCTAGGTTAATGATGAAAAGTTTCTCCACAGTGAGGGACACCCAGAGAGGTTCACAGAGTTACATGGAGAAGAGAAGAGGGAGGAGGGAGATAAAGTTGACCCGAATGAGATGAGGTGGAATCAAAAGAGGAAAGAGCAGGCTAGCCAGTAAAAACTTCCCTATGTGCTCTCCACAGTCTGGATCCCTCAGAGATGTTCATGGAGTTACACAGAGAAGAAAAGAGGGAAGAAGGAGACAGAGGTGGCCAGGGGGATAAAGGGAGGAATCAAGAGAGAGACAGATCCAGCCAGTAATCAGTTCCCTAAGTGTTCTCCACAGCCTGGAACAGAGTTGGGTAGAAGAGAGGAGAAGGGGGAGGTGGGGAGATAGAGGCCACCTGGTGGAGAAAAAGGAGAGTCTAAAGGGGGAGAGAGCGGTCAAGCCAGTAGTCTCACTCTCAAGTGAAAATGGGTACTGAAGATTGGGTTCTTAAAGGTACAAAATTGACAACAAATACCAAAAAGCAAAGATTAAAAATCTAGAGTAGAGGTTAGATTCTCAAAAGTACAATGTTAAAGAAAAAAGCTAAGTCACAAAAATTATTTTAAAAAAAAATATATATATGGAGTTTGCTTTAAAAATAGGGTCTTTTTTTTAAAGTAATAGTAGGTTATAAAAATGAAAGTTAAAGGAGAAATAGAAGACTTAAAATAAAAAAGTTTTTTTTTTAATTTAAAAAATGATAATAGTAAGAATTTATCGAGGGCTATCTGGAGTTGTTGCGGACAGTGTGGGGTCATTTCATTTTCAGATGATTCATTGATCCGGCTTATACTTCTCAAGATCTATAGGCCCCTTCCTATGTAGTCAGTATATTGTACCTGTCTCTTCCGTAGTGGTTCCCTCTGTTTATTTTGGCTTCTTCTGTTTTGCTGGTGTCTTCAGTGTCTAATTGCACCTTGACACAAGGGGGCGGTGGTGCTCAATTTTTTAGGCTTATTGTTCAGTCCTGCTGTGGGGAGGTGAGGGACACCCAGAGAGGTTCACAGAGTTACATGGAGAAGAGAAGAGGGAGGAGGGAGATAAAGTTGACCCGAATGAGATGAGGTGGAATCAAAAGAGGAAAGAGCAGGCTAGCCAGTAAAAACTTCCCTATGTGCTCTCCACAGTCTGGATCCCTCAGAGATGTTCATGGAGTTACACAGAGAAGAAAAGAGGGAAGAAGGAGACAGAGGTGGCCAGGGGGATAAAGGGAGGAATCAAGAGAGAGACAGATCCAGCCAGTAATCAGTTCCCTAAGTGTTCTCCACAGCCTGGAACAGAGTTGGGTAGAAGAGAGGAGAAGGGGGAGGTGGGGAGATAGAGGCCACCTGGTGGAGAAAAAGGAGAGTCTAAAGGGGGAGAGAGCGGTCAAGCCAGTAGTCTCACTCTCAAGTGAAAATGGGTACTGAAGATTGGGTTCTTAAAGGTACAAAATTGACAACAAATACCAAAAAGCAAAGATTAAAAATCTAGAGTAGAGGTTAGATTCTCAAAAGTACAATGTTAAAGAAAAAAGCTAAGTCACAAAAATTATTTTAAAAAAAAATATATATATGGAGTTTGCTTTAAAAATAGGGTCTTTTTTTTAAAGTAATAGTAGGTTATAAAAATGAAAGTTAAAGGAGAAATAGAAGACTTAAAATAAAAAAGTTTTTTTTTTAATTTAAAAAATGATAATAGTAAGAATTTATCGAGGGCTATCTGGAGTTGTTGCGGACAGTGTGGGGTCATTTCATTTTCAGATGATTCATTGATCCGGCTTATACTTCTCAAGATCTATAGGCCCCTTCCTATGTAGTCAGTATATTGTACCTGTCTCTTCCGTAGTGGTTCCCTCTGTTTATTTTGGCTTCTTCTGTTTTGCTGGTGTCTTCAGTGTCTAATTGCACCTTGACACAAGGGGGCGGTGGTGCTCAATTTTTTAGGCTTATTGTTCAGTCCTGCTGTGGGGAGGGAGGAACACTGCAAACAGCTATCACTGGCGTGTGTGGGGAGTGCCCACAGTGCCTGGGCCACACTGGATTTGCCCTGCTTACGGCGTGTGTGCTTTCCCAGTCTACACTGCTCAGGCTCTGGGTTGTTCTGCTGGAAACCCTCTGAGGCGGGCCCTGGGTTGCATACACTTCCCAGATCTAAGCCGCTCGGGTTCAGGTTCTTGGGTACTCCACAGAGGCGCAGACTCGGTTGGCCCTGCATTTTTGCCCTTCTCCAGTCTGAGCAGCTCAGGTGACCAGGTGCTTTGCCAGCGCAGTCGCCCCCAGTTGGGGGCTGAGTATTATCTCCTCCCCAGCCCAGCCGCTCGGTTTCCTGGTGTACAATGGACGCGCCTTCTCAGGTGTGCCGTGTGTCTCTTCTGGGGAGCTGATCTCTGGCTGCGACCCTCCTGGTGGATGTCAACCATCCGGAATCCCAAGAAGTCTTGGTTAGCAAGGAAGCCTGCTTGCAGTTTAGTAGAGGATGCCTCTGTGGGGCTGCGATTGCCCCCCTCAGGCTCTGGCTGCCCTCGCCTGCCTGTCTCCTGCGGGGGATGGGCCGGCCCTCAGCCGCCTAGCTCTGCTCAGTCCCCTGTTCTGTGAGCAGGCCTGGCGGTCCTCAGCCGCCTAGCTCTGCTCAGTCCCCTGTTCTGTGAGCAGGCCTGGCGGTCCTCAGCCGGCTAGCTCTGCTCAGTCCTCTGTTCTGTGAGCAGGCCTGGCGGTGTCTTAGGTTAGGACTTTTTGTGGGATAGCTATCCCACAGTCTGGCTTGCTATCTCAAGGTAGGTCCCTCAGATTGCCCTCGGGGCATTCAGGCCCGGTAAGGAGGTCCTTACCCTAAGCAATGCAGCCCGTGCCTCCCTGTCCAGTCCCGGCTTGCTAGTGGCGGATGCGAGCGTCTGCGTTGCTTCTCTGCTGGGAGTTGCTGTTAGGCACATAATCTGTGGGTTTTAATTGTTTATTTTTCCTCCCGGTTATGTTGCCCTCTGAGGTTCCAAGGTTTGCCACAGACTCACCAGTGAGAGTGTTTCCTGGTGTTTGGAAACTCCTATCCTAAGACTCTCTTCCCGGGACAGATCTCTGTCCCTGCCTTTTTGTCTCTCTTTTTGTCTTTTATATTTTTTCCTACCTCCTTTCGAAGACAGTGGGCTGCCTTTCTGGGTGCCTGATGTCCTCTGCCAGCATTCAGAAGTTATTTTGTGCAATTTGCTCAGCATTCAAATGTTCTTTCGATGAATTTGTGGAGGAGAAAGTGGTCTCCCCATCCTATTCCTCCACTATCTTAGGACTGCTCCTCTGTAATTTCATTTTTTATAAGTAAGTTAAGTTTAAAAAATTAGTCTTATGTTTTAGAAACATATGACCTAATACATACAGATAAGACTATTAAACCAGTTTGGGCCACCAAAGAATAAAAATCTGGAGTTTGAAGGCCAGGTAATAATTACAGCACAAATATAGCTTTTTATGCCTTGGTTGCAATAAATACTTTCTATGTGAATGCATTTAATCTTTACAACTCCCTTGGAGATAGATACTATTATTGTTCTAATTTTGTAGATGAAAGGGAGATGAGACTTACTAACTTGACCAGGAATACTTGTCAGGGCCAAGGTTCAGACCTAAGAAATTCACACTGTAAATCATAGTGCTCAGGTTGGCTCAGGAAGGAATATATTCTTAGCTTTTTGATGGAAAGCTATACTAAATATTTATGTGGCTTTTCCACATGCCTTTCTCTTAAAGGAGATGACACAGAAAACTGAACTTGTGTATAAAACCATATAGACAGGGAGATATTCAGAATGTTTGACAGTAAAATGCTGTGCTATTTGCATCACTGATTAATAAAAATTTCCAGCTAAGGTAAAAACTCATGTGTGTTGGGAGTTTCCAAGAACTCCAGGTTGGATGATTTACTTGGGGTACTCATAGGACTCAGCTTCTTGCCATACTCATGGCTAAGATTTATTACAGCAAGAAGACAGAAAGCAAAATCAGCAGTGGGAAAAGGAAGGTGGGAAAGGGCCAAGAGAAGCACCAAGTGTCCTGTCTAGTGGAGTCGACTTGACTCCTCCAGCAGTGAGTTGTGCTGACTCACTGTGTGAAACACTGTCGGGGAAGCTCCCTAGAGACTCAGTGCCCAAGGGTTTCTGATTGGGAGCTGATGATGCAGGCACAGCGTGTACCAAAATTCCAGACTCACAGAAGGAAGGCAGACACTCAGCATCAAGCACGTTGTTTGTACAAATCATTCGGCCACTTCTATAAGTTAGGGTGATGGTTACTCTTCCCAAAATCCAAATTCTAGATGCCAGCCAAGGGCTAGCCTTGAATGCAGGCTCAGGCTTGCAATGTTAACTGTTTTCTGTACACCAGGCCTCTTAACTCTTTTCTAGTAGAAGACTTTTTTTAGCAGTCTTGAGAAAATGATGACAAAGAGGTAAGGAATAGATTCAAATTTTTCTGCTGGCCTTTATTTTCTATCAGGCTTTGTTGCAACATTTTGTTGTTGTTTATAGTCACTCAGCCATGCCCGACTCTTTTGCAACCCCATGGACTATAGCCCACCAGGTTCCTCTGTCCATGGGATTCTCCAGGCAAGAATACTGGAGTGGGTTGCCTTGCTTACACTAGAGCCAAAGCCTTTAACAGCTTTAATCATTTATGATAGTATGTGATTGGTTAAACTTTTACTTGCTTGGAATTGACAGGTTCTTTGGTGCAGTTACCTTGTGGCCACCTGGTCATTCCTCATTGGAGACTTTACCATCTGGCTCAGTGTCTCCCTCTCCGCCCCTGGTGCTCCTACTATCTTGGGTGACTTTTATGGTGTTATAAGGATAACCACTCTTTCCCTCCCCTTTATTCCAGCCACCCATGCACACACTTAGATCCTAGGTTTGTTATTTGAAACTGTTCTACATCTAAAGTGCTATTATGAAGCAGTTAGTTAGAACTAGCCAGCTACTCCTCTGTCTTCAATCTGCTCACTGTTTCCCTTGGATCCTGAGTCCCCTGACCTGTCAATTTCCCATCAGCCCCTCCTTGTTTCCCTTCTCTTATCACCTTAGAGCAATGGTCATCACTTTGTTATGCTCCTGCCTGAGCTGCAGACTTCCTTTCACCTGTCACTTGTCAAGCCCAGCCCAGGCAGATCGCCCATCTGCTTTCCTGGTGCCTGAACCCCTACATGGGATGGATGCTGGAGAAAAACCTTAGGCAGCATGTATCCCACACAGAAATATTACTCTTCCTCTTCTCACTGAATATGTTAAGCCCTTTATGAATTTCCCATGTCTCTCCACAAGCCCCAGCTCTTCGTGGATGACCCCTCCTTTTTTTTTTTCAATTTCACAAACCAAATGGAAGCCCCCTGACAGAAGTTCCTGAGCTCTTCTCGCAGTCTACAAACACACCAGTACCCAGGTCAATTGCTTCCTCCTTCCCTCCTGTTATAACAGAGGAAGCTATTGGTTCTTTAATCACCCTCTTGTACACTGTGCTTTGGCTCCTGTATCCTCTACTTTCTCAGGGACCTTACATTATTATTATTATCCTTTCTCTTCAGTATCCTCCATCTCTCCCTCTCAACTGGGTCTTTCTGATTGGTATTTACATGTCACCCATCTTTAATTTCACTAATGCCCTCCTTCATTTCACTCAGTCTCCTCTAGCTTGCTTCACAAATAGGAGGTGACTTTCCTTTCTGTCTGTTTCATCTCCAAGTCACTTTTTACATTCTAATTTGGCTCTGTCTCCACCACTCACTGAATTCAGTGGACAGGCTGCTGACTTTTAAGTAGCACTTGACGCTGTTCACCATATTCATTCCTCCTGTTTGCTTCTGCGATGCCAGAGTCTGCTCGTTTTCCTCCCAGTTCTTTGGTTCTTTCTTGTGTCACCTTTGCCTGTGAACTTAGAGCTCCTCCACCCCCAGTCCTTGGAGTCAGTGGTATTGTTGGCCTTTCTCTAGTTTCACATGGCCATTTCTAAATCATTTTCGTGCAGAACTCCTTTCACATATGTTTCATTCTGCACAGTTATAATACCTTCTCTCCATTGGCAGTGATATACCTTCTACTAATTTCTAGCCACTTCTGCTGCTCCATTGAGAACCTTGGCATTTGATTGCTTCTCCTTTATTCACCTGTACTCTCCACATTCTTTTATTTTGGTCACCTTATTAACATCTCCTAGGTGCTGCATTCTTTGACCTCTTCTGTTCCAATTCATCCCTACCTTCCTTTAGTAAATTACACTATGAACAAAGACCTTTGGTTTATCATCTGGGTGGACGCCCATGTCTGCTGCTGTAAACTCATATAAACCTCTTCCCCCTGCTCCTCCCAGCTACTTCTGATCCTTCTTGCTTGGCCATTCTTCCTTAGTATCCTTGTTTTTGATTTTGAGTGTTTATTTTCTATTGCTGCTGGAACAAAGTACCGCTAGCTTAGTGGCTTAAAACAACACAAATGTATTATCAGACAGTTCTGGGGCTCAGAGTCTCTCTGGGCTAAAGTCAGGGTGCCATCAGGGCTGGATTCTCCTCGTGGCTCCAAGAGGGAATATTTCCCTCCTTTTTCAGCCTCTTCAGGCTTCCTGCCTTCATGGACTCCTGGCCCCTTCCTTACCTCACTCATCATTTCTCCTACTACTGACTCTGATCCCCGTGGCTCCCTCTTATAAGGATCCTTATGATGACATTGAGCCCACTTGGATAATCCACGATAATTTCCCCATCAGAGTATCCTTAATGGTGGCAAAGTCCTTTTTATCAAGTAAGGAAGCATATTCACAGGTTTCTACGATTAGGATGTGGTCAAGCTCAGGAGGCGGGGCATTGTTCTGCCTCCCACTCCTGCTCTGGACCTGGTTCTGTCAACCACTTGGTTCTGTCAACCACTGTCTACCTCCTAGTCCCCCTGCTCCATGTTAGCTCCTCTACAAATTATCCTACCCATAGTATTCAGGCAGGACCCACCTCGGTCCTGCCTGAAAACCCTTTCTTTTACCCTCAGATGGGAGGTTTAGCATAAAAACAAACTCCCTCCTCTGGCCATCAAAGGCCATCTATAGCCTGAGCTCCGTCTCATCTCTAATTTCACGCCAGACAGGACTCCTTCACATTCTTTTGGCCACAGTGATCATCATGTCTAGTCTTTGAGACACACAGGGCTTGTATGTACCCCAGGATCTTTTTTTTGTAAATGCCAATATAAAGTTTATTGTTACAGGCATAGCATAACAACAGGTGGGAGAGCACACAGAGTAATGGTTTGTTAAGATAGAAGCAAGGCAGAGAAAGGGTGTGGGCATTCCCCCCCAGTGAGGGAAGCGCAGTAAAGAGGCGGTCAGGTCGTTTATAGCAGTCATTTAGGGCAGTTCTTCCGAGTCTTTGTCTTCCTTCAGCCCAATTATCTGGTTTCTTTTCCCACGCCTGACCTACACTGGCACTTTCCCTGGGACCTTCCCCTGGGTACACACTCACCCCTCAGCCAAGATGGATCTTGAAGTGAAGGCTTCTGGGAGAAGCAAGACTCATTGTGGCCTGGCATTATGTCTTGAGTTCTACCCATAGGAAACCTTTCTGTGCATGTGCAGTGTCTGCCTTGTCCCTAAAGTCTGGGGGGCAGAGATTCCTTAATCCTTTACTCACACAGGCTTTCGCCCCCTCTTCATCCTTGCCATGACTGTTACCTTAAGGTGTTGGCAAGAGACAAACACTGGCTATTTACTCTCTGTTGTTACTTTCATTTCAAAGAGCAAGTAAGAGTAAGTGTAAATACCTAGACTGAAGCCACCTGTCTGTTCTCAGAAATGCTAACAGTTATAAGCATCCAGCCTGAAGCCCACTTTTTCATGCCCCATGAAATACAAACAGGAGGCCAGAAATGTCTAATCTGGAGCCCACCTATCCCCTACATCAATAATACACTAAAATCAACACACGATGAGACTCGGGTCTGATGGAGGTCAGATTCATGGCCATTTTGTCCTAATGAGATAGAAAAATATTATCTAGTCAGTGTAGGGTCAAGAGAAAAAAAAAAGCCTCAGTTTCTTCTTCTAAAAATCTAATTCCACTCTCCACTTATTTTTTGCATAAGCATTTCACTCCAGTAAACTATAACCATACTGGCTGTTCCAGTTTCTTAACATCCAAAGAGAATGCCTCCATGTCACATTAACCTGAAGGCCATGAAACACCCAAACACATGACAGAACAATCAGAAACTGATCAAGGTGAAAAACGCCACGTGGTCCATTAACTTTAGAACATGCTCTGCTCCTTAGACAATGGTATGAAGTCACGAGAAAAGGTCAGGGCACAACAGGATATTTGTGTTTGTTCTTTCTGCCTGGGATCCTCTGTTCCCAGATTGTCACATGACTTTTTCCTTCCTGTCACTGATGACTCAGCTCGGATGTTGCCTTTTCATAGCAACTTTCCCTGCCCTGCCAATCTGAGCCAGCTACCTGTCACCATGACTCCTCACTCCATGTGATATTTCTCCTGAATAATTAACCACTGTCTGGTTTCTTGTTTATGTTTCATCTTCTCCTTGAATCTAAGCTCCATGAGGGCAGAGGGGTTTGGTGTGATTTCTTCATTGTTGTTCTCCAGGTGCCTAGAACAGTGCCTGGAACTTTATTACTTTATTTACTGAATGAATGTTGAATATTATGAATGAATGTTGAATATGTCTATTTTCTCTTTAACTATTTGCATGTTAGTAAAATATAAGCTTTATGAGGAGAGATAGCTTGTCTTAGTTACGGTTGTTGCTAGTACTTAGAACCACGCTTAATCCTTACTAGGTGCTTAATAAACATTTTTCGAATGTTGAATGAATGAATGCATGCATGAATGAATGAATTCATTGACGTTGGCCTCCAGCCAGGTACCATGGTAAGATCATGTTCTCCTGTGGGCGCCCGCCTCGCCCGTCTCGCCGATAAGGAGAACGCCACAGACAGGATTCTTCTGACACGCAGTTTATTGTTACAGCTCTTTTAGGAAGTGGCGAGGGCCCCGATGCAGGGAAAG
>SJYC01019373.1:0-14250 GCA_006408675.1 Madoqua kirkii
CGTAGCACCAGAAAGGCATACCTGGAGTCAGTGTAAATGCCTATTCTTTCTCCTTTTCCCAGCTCTAAAGCTCGAGTCAGGGCTATGAGCTCAGCTATTTGGGCTGAAGTACCTGGTGGCAGAGGCTTGGCCTCAATGGTCTCAAAATTGAAGACTACTGCATTCCTGGCTCTTCTTTTTCCATTCAGACAAAGCTGCTTCCATCAGTATACCAGATTTCCTCAGGATTGGTCAGAGGATCTTCTTACAGTCCCTCTCAGGGTTTTGTCCAGTGGTCCAAGGTTTATAGACAAGAGTGAAAGGGGAGAGAGCCCTCGGTGGTAGGCGGGAGGGTGGCAGAGTTAACCTCACAAGGGGATGTAGTGAGGCCTGGATTTTCCATCAGCATTACTTGATATCTGAGAATTCTTTGATCAGACACCCATAAATGGCCTCTCCCATGTTGGTCAGAGGATCTTCTTACAGTCCCTCTCAGGGTTTTGTCCAGTGGTCCAAGGTTTATAGACAAGAGTGAAAGGGGAGAGAGCCCTCGGTGGTAGGCGGGAGGGTGGCAGAGTTAACCTCACAAGGGGATGTAGTGAGGCCTGGATTTTCCATCAGCATTACTTGATATCTGAGAATTCTTTGATCAGACACCCATAAATGGCCTCTCCCATGTAGGAGTTATTTTACTTGGTGGCTGGTAAAAATAGTTAGTTTGCCCCCAAAGGAGAGTTTTAAAGCATCTTCTCTCATGATTGCAATAGCTGCAAGATTTCAAAGGTAGGGGCCCAGCCTCAGGTGGTTGGATTGAGCCTCTTGGATAAGTAAGGTACAGGCTGGGGCTCAGACCCCAACCTCTGAGTTAACACTCCCAAGGCTATTCCCTTTCTTTCATGGACATAAAGTTGGAATGCTTTTACTGGGTCTGGCAACCTCAAGGCAGGTGCCTGAGTTGAGGCCTGTTTTAGTGTAGCCTGTGCCTTCTTTTGAGGAGTTTCCCACATCAATGGGGTTGAATCGTCTTGTCCCTTTAAGCTGGGCAATTAGACCATAGTTGGGTATCCAGATTCTACAGTACCCAGTTAGCCCCAGGAAAGCTCGCAGTTGTTTTCAAGTCGTAGGGGATGGCAACTGGAGGATTTCTTGTACCCGATCAGAGGACAGCTTCCTGGACCCATGTATAATCTGAACTCCCGGTAAGTGACCTTTATCTCAACCATCTCTGCCTTAGCACGGAGACTTTATATCCCCTTTCTGCCAAGAAGTTTAGAACCTGAATTGCATGTTGTTGGGCACTTTTCTTATCTGGAGAGCAGATTAGTAGGTCATCTACGTATTGTAATATTTTCCCATTAGGTCCCAGGTCCAGATCTAGGAGATCCTGGCAAAGGGCCTGTCCAAACAGGTGGGGGCTATCTCTGAACTCCTGAGGTAATACTGTCCAAGTCATCTGTTGATGTTTTTCTCCTGGGGCCTCCCACTCAAAGGCAAAAGGATATTGGGATTCTTTAGCCAGTGGTATGCAAAAAATGGATCTTTGAGATCCAAGACTGTAAACCACTTGGCACTGGGTGGGATTTCTCCCAGGATTACATAGGGATTGGGTACTGTGGGATGGAGGGGGACTAAGCTTCATTTATGATCCAGAGATCTTGAACCATTCGCCAAGTTCAGTCTTTTTTCTTTATTGAGAGGACTGGGGTGTCACATGGTGAGTTTGAGGGGACCAATAGCCCACAAGCAAGGAATTTATTTATTAAAGGCTGTAGTCCCTCCCAAGCCTCTCTTTTGAGAGGGTGTTGTTTCCAGTTAGGAAACCGAGTGGAATCTCAGAGGACAATGATGACCGGTTCAGCTTGGTGGGCTCGTCCAGGAATCCCCTGGTCCCACACCTGGGGGTTAATTTTGTCTTCCCATAGTTTTTGGTCCCTATCTATTGAAGGTGTAATGGGTTCCTCAGTAGTAACCGGGAGCTGTAGAGCTCTAGGGGCTGAAAAACTTTCCATCACAAGGGTGGTCCCCAGTTTAGTGAGTATATCTCTTACCAGCAAGGAAGTAGGACACTCAGGGACCACCAGAAACTGGTGGGAAAATATTTGTCCATCCCAGCAACAATGAAGTGCTCGGGTGAATCTTTTAATAGTTGCTTTTCCTGTAGCACCCAAAATGGTACAGGTTTGGGAAGAGAGAGCTCCAGAGTAGGAGATCAAGACAGAGTAGGTAGGCCCTTTCCCAGGTCCAGATCTAGGAGATCCTGGCAAAGGGCCTGTCCAAACAGGTGGGGGCTATCTCTGAACTCCTGAGGTAATACTGTCCAAGTCATCTGTTGATGTTTTTCTCCTGGGGCCTCCCACTCAAAGGCAAAAGGATATTGGGATTCTTTAGCCAGTGGTATGCAAAAAATGGATCTTTGAGATCCAAGACTGTAAACCACTTGGCACTGGGTGGGATTTCTCCCAGGATTACATAGGGATTGGGTACTGTGGGATGGAGGGGGACTAAGCTTCATTTATGATCCAGAGATCTTGAACCATTCGCCAAGTTCAGTCTTTTTTCTTTATTGAGAGGACTGGGGTGTCACATGGTGAGTTTGAGGGGACCAATAGCCCACAAGCAAGGAATTTATTTATTAAAGGCTGTAGTCCCTCCCAAGCCTCTCTTTTGAGAGGGTGTTGTTTCCAGTTAGGAAACCGAGTGGAATCTCAGAGGACAATGATGACCGGTTCAGCTTGGTGGGCTCGTCCAGGAATCCCCTGGTCCCACACCTGGGGGTTAATTTTGTCTTCCCATAGTTTTTGGTCCCTATCTATTGAAGGTGTAATGGGTTCCTCAGTAGTAACCGGGAGCTGTAGAGCTCTAGGGGCTGAAAAACTTTCCATCACAAGGGTGGTCCCCAGTTTAGTGAGTATATCTCTTACCAGCAAGGAAGTAGGACACTCAGGGACCACCAGAAACTGGTGGGAAAATATTTGTCCATCCCAGCAACAATGAAGTGCTCGGGTGAATCTTTTAATAGTTGCTTTTCCTGTAGCACCCAAAATGGTACAGGTTTGGGAAGAGAGAGCTCCAGAGTAGGAGATCAAGACAGAGTAGGTAGGCCCTGTGTCAACCAGGAAATTCTCGGACCTACCTGCCACATCCAGTTGCACCCTTGGTTCCAGCCCCGTGATGGTTATCTGTGACAGGTGGGCTGGCTGGAACGGGCCGCTTTAGTCCTCTTGAACCATCGTGAGGGTAGGCTTGGCGCTTGACCTTGAGGCTCTTGGGTCCCAAGGGTAGAGTGCCACCCAATGTCCCAGTTGATGGCATTTGTGGCAAGCCCTTCTAGGAGACTTGTCACGGTTTGGACACTCTTTGGCCCAGTGCCCCGCCTGTCTGCAGATCAGGCATTTGTCTCATGCCTTGTCCTTCAAGGACTCGGGGTTTGCCATAGGGCTTCTCTGGAGGGTGGCCAGCATCCGGGCATGCCTTGTCTCTTTCTTTCTCTCCCTCTCTTGGTCCTTGGCCTCCTTCTCCTGTTCTCTGTTATAAAAGATATTGGTGGCTGTCTGGACCATCTCATCTAAAGAGGAAGCATGGTCCTGCTGTTGTAACTTAATTCTGATATCTGATGCACACTGGGACAGGAATTTGTTCTTTAAAATCACCTGTCCCTCATAAGAGTCTAAGTCCAGGTTGGTAAACTTTTGGAGGGCCTCTTTTAGCCTTTCCAGAAAGGCAATGGGGTTCTCATTAGGCTCCTGAGTTATTGTTGAGACTGGGCACAGTCCCACAAATAATAGGTTTCCTTCTGTTTCCGTGGGTGGACTTCCTTAGGGTGAGTCTTTCTGAAGCTTATCCTACCCAGAACTGTTGCAACCTGAGAGCCAGGCGTCCCTGGGTCAGGGTGCAGATCCCCAGGCAGGCTGAGGCGTGACAGCCTCCTAGAGATCGAATCCCCGGGCAGGCCGAGGCGTGACGACCTCCTGGGACCCCTGGACTGGAGTTGGGCATCCCCAAGGTCTCCAGCGTGACCAGTGCTGGGTAGGATTAGGGAGTTGAATATTACACAGTATTTCCCTCCCAAAGCCAGCTATTTTCTGGTTGTCTCTCCAGAAGATTGTAGAGGCAACCTTGTGGGTCTGGATGGGGCTCAGGAAAAGAGCATGAAACAGGAGGAAAGTGGGCAGAGCACAACCTTTGAAAGAATGACATAGCACAACAGTATAATGTAAACCAAGTAAAATCAACTGGGTCCAAGATGACAAGTCAAATTCAAGTAAACCTTAATCCCCAGTCTATAAGCCAACAGACACACCCAGAGGTGGCAGGACAGTTTCAAGGCACTGTCAAAAGATGGAGGAGTGGGTGGTTCCCCAGTGGCTGGGATGATCCTCTCACTTACTAGCATATGAATTCACCCCAGTCGCAAAACCTAGCCAGGCCCCATTCCATGGCCAGTACCCTGTAGAGTGGGCGCTTCTCTCCGAATCTTAACAAGTCTACCTCTTATTTATCGCTTTGACTCTCAGTGAATTTTTGCAATGAGACCTCAGAGTCTGAGCTTTATTGGGTACCCAAAGCCATTCTGGGTTTTGGTCTGGCTCAAGTCCCAGGAGAGGGCTGAAGGACAGGAGGAAAAAGCAGTAGGAAAAACATGCCAAGGAATCCCCTTCATAGCCCGCTGGAAAATTTGCTAAATATCTGACCGGTGCTCACAGTTTCATTGGTCTGATCCTTGGCACAGAGAAGAGAAAGGACAGAAGAACCCCCATTGGCTTGTGTAACAGCTACTGGGGCTCAGCAGATAGCGCCTTTGGGACGTGCTGAGGAGTAGCTTCTCCAGAGTCCCTCAATTGTGCCCCCTGTCGCCCGCCTGTTTGCGGGAGGTTCGAGGAAACAAGAAACGAGAGATTGTAAAGGAATTAAGATTTCGTTAGGCATGTGCCTCAAGCCACAGGAGCGAGGACCTCCTACCTTAACCGGAGGTCTTCTGGAATCTGAGGCTGAGCCGTGTGAGCTTTCTGCTGAGTTCGTTTTTCCGCTGTCCCGGTTTCCAGCATGATGGGCCTTCCCCTGTGCTGGGTTTTCTTCGCATTCCACTTCTGCCGGGAGCTTCGCTGAGTTGGGCTCCTGCTGTGTTGGCCTCTTCGGCGCGGAGGTTGTTTCAGCCTGGTTAAACCCGAGTCACGGCACCATAGATGTCACGCGAGTGTATGTTCCTGGGTTCTTTGTCTTGTCACAACAAAGATTTGGAGTGACTGACATTAAAGCCCCTCGGCGTGTTACAGCTCTTGGGTCTTGGACAGACCGTGTTATAGCTCTCAGGTCTCGAACGGACCATGTTACAGCTCTTAGACAAATCAGTGTTACGGCTCTATTTTATTTAGAAGATAGCAGGACAATCCATCTTTGAGGCGTGAGGGCACGTCGATCCAAAGACGAGAAGAGAAGAGCGCCCCAGCGCGCAGGAGAGAGAGAGAGCCAGCTCGGCTCCTCTTTATATGTTTTTCTCTCCCTCGGCCTATCCTATGTAAATTGGACCAGCCAGGAGTGTTGTTTGTTTTACCTGAGGTCCTCACTCTGGTCCTGGGACCTTTCTTGATTCTATTTTTGCAGGCTTTTCGCTTCCTTGTCTCTTAGCCACCCCATTTTGGACTCCTTTTCTCTATTCTACCTACCTAACAACAGTACCTGCTTATATTGTATATTAGTGTTATCTCATATGCCTAATAAATGTTTCTATTGTGAAGTACCATTTTTAGCCTCATCACAGCTATATGAAACTTACTGTATATGAGTATTTTCCTCATTTTATAAATGTAGAAACTGAAGGTCAAGATTATTAAGAGATTTTTTTTCCCCCCAAAGTTTCCTTTTGAGTAAATGACAGAGGTGGGACTTTGCGCTGAAGCTTTTGTCCTATTCAGCAGTGTTACTACTGCCCTCAAATTGAAAAGTTGTTGCTAAGCCTTGAAAGATGTCGGAATTCTTAGCCTCCGAACGAGAGGAATTCAATCCGGGGCCAGTGACAAGGCTTAATCACTCAGAGCTTTTGTATAATAAAGTTTTATTAAAGAATAAATGAGATAGAAAGCTTCTGACATAGACATCAGAAGGGGGCAGAAAGAGTGCCCCCTTGCTAGTCTTTAGCCAGATGTTATACTGCTACTAGCAGTTTGCTAATTCGAGAAAGGAAATGTCTCAGAACTCTGGGACTGGCCCCAGGCCCCTCACCTGCAACGAGCATTTTGAGATAACACTGGCACAAGGTGAGTTGTCCCGGGCCATAAAATGATTGATATGAATCTTGAAGAAAGGCAGGTTTCCAAGCAAATACAGTCTCATTAACACAGCTTAAGAGAACATTTGCATGAGTCTGTCAAGTCCTTCTGAGTCTTAGGCAGAACCAATTTGGAGACAGAGTCTAGGGTAAATAGATAGTCCATTAACATAGCTTAAGACAACCATTTCCATAAGAAAAACCCATTGGTTAGCTCAAGGTTTGAGAAAAGTTCAGATGGAGCCAGGTGTTGTCATGGCAACACAGAATTTTAAGAGAAACCTCTTTTTAAATTTGTGTGTTGTTAAGTCACTTCAGTCGTGTCCGACTCTGTGTGACCCCATAGACGGCAGCCCACCAGGCTCCCCCATCCCTGGGATTCTCCAGGCAAGAACACTGGAGTGGGTTGCCATTTCCTTCTCCAATTCGTGAAAGTGAAAGCAAAGTCGCTCAGTTGTGTCCGACTCTTGGCGACCCCATGGACTGCAGCCTATCAGGCTCCTCCATCCATGGGATTTTCCAGGCAAGAGTACTGGGGTGCCAAATTTGTATAGAGAAGGGGAAAAAATCTAACACTTGTTTGTTTCCTCCTGCTGCTTAAGAGAGAGAGAAAAAAAATATCTGACACTTGCACCCTGATTCCTCCATTTGGAGACCCCTGGCTTTCCTGCCTGTCACCCTCTCAAAATCTTCTTACCATATGTCCTCCAGAAGTCAGTCTTGCCTCACGTCACAAATAAATATGAAGTTTTGTACTTTTTCAAATTTGTCCTCATTCTCAGACACTTGTTTGTATCTGTGGTCACTTTTAGCTCATTCCTTCTAGCCTGAGATGAAGAGACATACCTTTCCCTATTGGAGAACCTTTTCTCCTTTTAAAAAGTTTTATTTTGATTTTTCATCCATATAGAAAGGTAGAATAGAAAATGCATACTCATACAGCCATTGTGTATAACTAGTAGTTGTTAACATTTTTTACATACATTTCACCTGGAATTAGAGATTCATGGTATTTTCTAAGTACCTCCGTTTCTGTCTCTTAAACATTTTCCTATCAAACATTTTCCTCTAAAACATACTACAGTGATTATATTTAACAAAGTGAATGTTAATTTCTCAGTATTATCTAATAGTTCATATTTGAACTTTCACGAATAGCTCCCCTAAGTGTCTCTTACAGTTGATTTGTTCTGTTTTCTTTTTTAAAATAACATTGACATGTTGAAAATATGATACCAGTTTTCCTATAGAATGCTTCACCCTCTGGACAATTTTTATTACTTTGTTCTGGTGTCATTTAACTCATTATTCCACATCTTGCCTTTCTTATATGCTAAAAAAGTAAAAGTCTTTCAGTTATCTCCGACTCTCTTGTAAGCTCATAGACTGTAGCCCACCAGGCTCTTCTATCCATGGGATTTCTCAGGCAAGAATACTGGAATAGGTTGCCATTTCCTTCTCCAGAGGATCTTCCTGACCCAGGGATCGAACCCAGGTCTCCTGAAGCGTAACCAGATTCTTTACCATCTAAGCCACCAGAGAAGCCCTATATACTGACAGTTAAATCAAAAGATTTTCATACATTGCTGTTAAATGTTTATGGTAAGCAGATTGCATAGGGAATGCTGTGTACTTCATGTCTCATCACATGAAATATCAAATGTCAATGTATTCTACTTTTTTATGATACTGAGTTTGATTGCTTGGTAAAGGTGATGACAGATTGGATTCCTCCATTGTGGAAGGAGCTCAACACCCTTGAAGATATGAGGGGTCTTGGTGCATCAGGGAATATCTTGCCTCTCCTAATAGTTATACCTGCTGATGATCCCTCACTCCAGGTCCTCAAAATAGTTATTTCTCTTATCTTCTAGGACACTGTTGCATCTCAGTTTCCCTCCTGTATTTTCACCAATGCTCTCTTTGACTGATTTACCTACAAACATGTAGAAAATTTCTTTAAATAGTTATCCCTTGGCATTACAACCATCTCTAGTAACCATCATCTTTCTTGCTTTTGTCTTAAGGTCATAAAAGAATGGTACACATGCTATCTACATTACTTGGTCTCCAAATTATTCTTAATCACACTCATTATTTCTTGCTAGACTACTGGACCACCAGGGAAGTCCTCCTCCTTGCTTTTAAACCTGTGGTAAACTTTCGAATCTGGGAGGAAGCATCACCTTCTTAATGAAGCTTTTCTGCAAAGGACAGAAAGACTGATTCACTCAAGTTTGTGTCTTCTCTACTCTGTATACCATGCTGTCAAGGCATGCAGAATGTATATGGAATATCCTTTTTTTAAAAAATTTGAATTGTATTTTTGGCATTTATTACTGGATTTCTTCAGTCATTGAATCAGTTCAGTTCAGTCGCTCAGTCGTGTCTGACTTCTTGTTACCCCATGAACCACAGCATGCCAGGCCTCCTTGTCCATCACCAACTCCCGGAGTCTACCCAAACCCATGTCAGTTGAGTCGGTGATGCCATCCAACCATCGCTTCCTCTGTTGTCCCCTTCTCCTGCCTTCAATCTTTCCCAGCATCAGGGTCTTTTCAGATGAGTCAGCTCTTCGCAGCAGGTGGCCAAAGTATTGGAGTTTCAGCTTCAACATCAGTCCCTCCAATGAACACCTGGGACTGATCTCCTTTTGGATGGACTGGTTGGATCTCCTTGCAGTCCAAGAACTCCCAAGAGTCTTCTCCAACACCACAGTTCAAAAACATCAATTCTTTAGCGTTCAGCTTTCTTTATAGTCCAACTCTCACATCCATACATGACCACTGGAAAAACCATAGCCTTGACTAGACGGACTTTGTTGACAAAGTAATGTCTCTGCTTTTTAATATGCTGTCTAGGCTAGTCATAACTTTCCTTCAAAGGAGTAAATATCTTTTAATTTCATGCTGCAGTCTCCATCTGCATTGGTTTTGGAGCCCAGAAAAATAAAGTCAGCCACTGTTTCCACATCTATTTGCCATGAAGTGATGGGACTGGATGCCATGATGTTAATTTTCTGAATGTTGAGCTTTAAGCCAATTTTTTCACTCTCCTCTTTCACCTTCATCAAGAGACTCTTTAGCTCTTCTTTACTTTCTGCCATAAGGGTGGTGTCATCTGCCCATCTGAGGTCATTGATAATTTTCTCAGCAACCTTGATTCCAGCTTGTGCTTCCTCCAACCCAGTGTTTCTCATGATGTACTCTGCATATAAGTTAAATAAGCTGGCTGACAATATACAGCTTTGATGTACTCCTTTTCCTATTTGGAACCAGTCTGTTCCATGTCCAGTTCCAACTGTTGCTTCATGACCTGCATACAGATTTCCCAAGAGACAGGCCAGATGGTGTGGTATTCCCATCTTTTCAGAATTTTCCACTGTTTATTGTGATCCACACAGTCAAAGGCTTTGGCATAGTCAATAAAGCAGAAATAGATGTTTTTCTGGAACTCTCTTGCTTTTTCAATGATCCAGCAGATGTTGGCAATTTGATCCCTGGTACCTCTGCCTTTTCTAAAACCAGCTTGAACATGTGGAAGTTCACAGTTCACATACTGCTGAAGCCTGGCTTGGAGAATTTTGAGCATTACTTTACTAGCATGTGAGATGAGTGCAATTGTGTGGTAGTTTGAGCATTCTTTGGCATAGAGTGCCTGATAAACTATGAACAGAGGTTTGTGACACTGTACAGGAGATAGGAATCAAGACCATCCCCAAGAAAAATAAATGCAAAAAAGCAAAATGGCTGTCTGAGGAGGCCTTACAAATAGCTGTTAAAAGAAGAAAAGTGAAAAGCAAAGGATAAAAGCAAAGATATACCCATCTGAACGCAGAGTTTCAAAGAATAGCAAGGAGAGATAAGAAAGCCTTCCTCAGTGATCAGTGCAAAGAAATAGAAACAATAGACTGGGAAAAACTAGAGCTCTCTTCAAGAAAATTAGAGATACCATTTAGTAAATATTTATAGTCATGGCCCACTTACTTTTATTCTAGCCAGTGATTAGTTTTTGAGGTAGACAGTAGTTTGGGAGTGGTGATGAGGGAAATCTTGTATATCATTATCTTTTCTTCCTCTATTGAGGAATTCGATACTTTTCTACTTTATAGTTTTTAATAGAAGGTAAATCCACATGCCAGTGCAGGAGATGCGGGTTTGACCCCTGGGTCAGGAAGATCCTCCCGAATGGGAGAAGTATTAATTGCTTCCCAAGTGGGCCTGTCACAACCCCAAGCCCACTCCCCTTACCGTGTCCTCTTCTCATCAGGTTTGCATCTCAGGAGTTCACTCTTTCTTTCTTGTGATTTGCCTGCCATTAAAGAGTTTATGCACATCTGCTCTGGTCTTTGGGAAGCATGTATCTAACTCATTGCATTCCCTTTTCTTCTCACTGTGGAGGCCTAATTGGTTTCCCAGGTGGTTCAGTGGTAAAGGATCTGCCTGCTGCTGCAGGAGATGTGGATTCAATTCCTCTGTTGGGAAGATCCCCGGTAGAAAGAAATGGCCACCCACTCCATTATTCTTGCTTAAAGAATTCCATGGACAGAGGAGCCTGGTGGGCTGGGGTTACAAAGAGTCAAACATGACTGAGAATGCACGCAGGCATGGAGGCCTAATTACATTAATACCACTTAACATTAATGCTAGTGCTGTTAGGCAGCAGATATTTGACCCAAGCCACTTTCTGAAGGCAGCAAAACATGTTTCCTCAATGGTGTCCTCAGAGGGACCTTTGGGAATCATGGTGTTTTAACCAAGAAAAATCTTGAGCTGAAAAGTGGCTTCCACTCTTGGGAATCAGAGTCACATGTACTATATTTCTTATATTGAGCCATTATAGATCTCTGTAATGTTCCAGAATGTCCTGTGAGTCTCGTGAAGTCCTCGTATGTAAGAGAAGAAGAAAGATGAAATCAGGCACGTTCAAGGTGCTATGGCTGTAAATTGGTATAGCCATGGAAAACAATATAGAGGTTCCTCAAAAATATAAAAGCAAAACCACACTTCTACTCTTGGGTGTAGATCCAAAGAAAATGAAAACATTAATTTAAAAAGTTTTCTGCATCCAAGTTCTTAATACCATTATTTACAATTGCCAAGATGTGGAAGCAACTTAATTGTCTATCGACAGATGGGTGAAAAAGATGTGGTATACACACACACATACATACAATGGAATACTATTGAGACATAGAAAGAATGAAGTTATGCCTTTTGCAACAACATGAGTGGACCTAGAGTGTACTATGCTTAGTGAAATAAACCAGAGAAAGACCAACACTGTATGTTATCATATGTGTAATCTGAATAATAAATGAATATAACAAAAAAGAAACAGATTCACAGATACAGAGATCAAGAGTATTATCTGTGGGGAAAGAGAAGATAGGAGGGGCAAGATAGGGGTAGGGATTAAGAAGTATAAACCAATTGTATAAAATAAATAAGCTACAAGGATATATTGTACAGCATAAGGAATATAGCCATTATTTTATAATAAATTTAGTGTATAATCCATTAAATTACTGAGTAACTATTGTACACCTGAAGCTAATATATTGTAAATCAACTATAGTTTTAATTTTTTATAAAGTGGATAGACTAAGTCCAATATAAAGAATGTCAAAACTAAAAAAAAAAAAACAAAAACCCAAATGCCTGCTTCTCTTAGGTTATTAGGCCAAAGTGGTTGCAGAAGTAGTCTACAGCTAACTATTTAGATTTTGGATACATTTGGAAAGTAGAGTTAACCATGCATGACATCGTGCTAATTGTTCCTATTGTCTGTATTTTCTCCTTTTTTAGTTCCGATATTCAGATTGGCTCGATAGGTTGTATATGGTGCTGGGGACTTTGGCTGCCATTATCCACGGAACTGGACTCCCCCTCATGTTGCTGGTGTTTGGAGACATGACGGATAGCTTTGCAGATTTTGAAAATTTTGGAAACATAACTTTTTCAAACATGACTAATGAAAGTAAGTGTTGTTTGTGGTACTGATTGTTTTGAAAGCTTGATGAAAAATCGTTGACTCGCAGTGAAGTTTGTGGAGTCCTCACCAAGTATGGAGAAGGAAATGGCAACCCACTCCAGTATTCCTGCCTGGAGAATCCCATGGACGGGGGAGCTTGGTGGGCTACAGTCCACGGGTCGCAAAGAGTCGGACATGACTGAGCGACTTCACTTTCACTTTTTCACCAAGTATGCATGAGTGTGTTTAGTGCTGCGGGAGATGGAGGGGTCTGGCTGTAGTTCATATCTGTAATGAATTTGAGAAGATGATATTCACAATCATTAGAACATACAGTGAAAGTGCTGGTAGAGATAGATAGGAAAAGAGAGCACTCTGTGAAGTCAGAAATACCCCAGGCAGTTTCAGGAAAAGGTATTGGAACCTAATCTGGTATTTGAATATTAAGCAGGAATCAGTTAAGCAGTTCTCTGACATATTGATTATGGGTACAAGAGACAGGAATCCAAGATGATTCTAAAGTTTTCAGTCTGAGAAACTGCATAATCGGGATGCAGTTACTAACAACTGAGATGAGGAAGATAGAGGGAGATCAATTTTGGCAGTAAATACCAGAAATCTAATCTTGGGCACCGTCACAGGCTGGGCTTTTTGAAAACATGGAAATGGAGAAATGTGGACCAGAGAAGCTGTGTGTGTGTTTAGGATGGGAGAATGACGGCTTGTTTGTATGCTAACAGAAATTATCCAAGATAGAAGAGAAAGTGATGCTTTGGGAGAGACAGAGAGATTCATTTGAGTGCTGTCCTTGAGAAAGGGAGGAAAGTTATGCTTAAGATGAAATACTTGAAGTACAGGCGTGAATAGTTCACCAGCAATAATGAGTGAGAAGACAGAGTATTTGAGTGTCAGTGCTCAAAGGTTGGTATACTTGGACATGAGGATTTGTAGAACTTGTCTTCTCAGTCAAATAGGAAGCAAGACATTTGGCTAATTGAGAAAGGAAACCTAAAATAAGTTCTGGGAATTCCCTGACCATCTAGTAGTTCGAACTCCACACTCTCTGCTGAGGGCCCAGATTTAATCCTTGGTCAGGGAACTAAAAAAATCTTCTAAACTTCATGGACTCGCCAAAAAAAAAAACAACTAAAACAAGTTTCTTAGCAGAGTGAGAAAGTGAGTGGACTAGGGTGCCACACACTTTCACGTCCTTAAACTTGATTGAGGAGAAACTGGCTCAAAACTGTCAGCTCCCAAGTCACCTGTGGTCAAGTGTACATTGATTTCAAGTAAACTGCACAAAGACTTAGAGCCTGATGTGCACTCAGGTCATGGGAACCTTGAAGAGGCCTGTTTGTGCACTCCAGGATTTAGTGACATAGGTTTTGCGGGAACTTTAAGTCTCTGATGATTGCTACGAATCCTTTCCCCCAGAAATATGCACATCGAGACATATGCCATTTGGGGCTCTTTATGGATCCTCTGATACCTGTCTATGGATCCTAGGAACTTTGTGTGTGTGATCCTGAAGAGCACATTCTTCACCCTGCGGCAGGACTGCTGCAAATTATGTGAATGCCGGTAATGAGCTGGGCTAGAGAATCTTACTGTGTGTCTGAGCTCTGTGAAATTCTCATGTGTTTGTTAAGCCCCTTCAAAGGGATCGGCCAAAAGATGTTGCACCATATTTGGACTGGTACCTTTCTTTCACAGCAGTCACCAAAAGGAAATGTTTAGCTTTGTTTTTAACCAATGTGTTCATTTGTTCCCATGTATGGTGTAATTTAGCAATATTCTTTGGAATTTTGTTACCACCTTAAAATGCAAGAATTTTTCAGTGCTCTGTGGTAGCTCAGCCGACTTTATATGTACATCTGTGACCCCATTTTGATCTTACTCATTTTTTAATTCAGTCCAGACACACACATTGCGAGAGGTGTTCCAGGAGCCACGCTGTGCACCTGCGTGCACTCCATGGAGGGCCAGTGCTGAACCCAGCTGTGCTAGTCAGGAAACACTGGGCTGTTAACGCA
>SJYC01019374.1:0-13764 GCA_006408675.1 Madoqua kirkii
GAATTCCATGGACAGAGGAGCCTGGTGGGCTGGGGTTGCAAAGAGTCAAACATGACTGAAAATGCACACAGGCATGGAGGCCTAATTACATTAACTAATTACTTAATATTTATGCCAGTGCTGTTAGGCAGCACAAATTTGACCCAAGCCACTTTCTGAAGGCAGCAAAACATATTTCCTCAATGGTGTCCTCAGAGAGATCTTTGGGAATCATGATGTTTTAAGCAAGAAAAATCTTGAGCTGAAAAGTGGCTTCCGCTCTTGGGAATCACACTACTATAGTCACACATACTATATTCCTTATATTGAGCCATTATAAATCTCTTTAATGTTCCAGAATGTCCTGTGCATCTCATGAAGTCCTTGTATATAAGAGAAGAAGGAGAACGAAATCAGGCTTGTTCAGGGTCTATGGCTGTAAATTGATATAGCCGTGGAAAACAGTATAGAGGTTCCTCAAAAATATAAAGGCAGAACCACACTTCTACTCTTGGGTATAGATCTGAAGAAAATGAAAACATTAATTTAAAAAGCTCTCTGCACTGCAGTGTTCTTAATAACATTATTTACAGTTGCCAGGATGTGGAAGCAACTTCATTGTCCATCAACAGTATATAGCCGTGGAAAACAGTATAGAGGTTCCTCAAAAATATAAAGGCAGAACCACACTTCTACTCTTGGGTATAGATCTGAAGAAAATGAAAACATTAATTTAAAAAGCTCTCTGCACTGCAGTGTTCTTAATAACATTATTTACAGTTGCCAGGATGTGGAAGCAACTTCATTGTCCATCAACAGATGGGTGAAAAAGGTGTGGTAAACACATACACATACATACAATGAAATACTATTCAGCCATAGAAAGAATGAAGTTAGGCCTTTTGCAACAACATGAGTGGACCTAAAGTGTACTATGCTTAGTGAAATAAACCAGAGAAAGACCAACACTGTATGTTATCATATGTGTAATCTGAAAAATAAAATAAATGAATATAACAAAACAGAAACAGACTCACAGATACAGAGATCAAGAGTATTATCTGTGGGGAAAGGAAAGGTAGGAGGGGCAAGATGGGGGTAGCGATTAAGAGATATAAACCAACTGAATAAAATAAGCTACAAGGATGTATTGTACAGCATAAGGAATATAACCATTATTTTATAATAAGTTTAGAGTATAATCCATTAAATTATTGAGTACCTGTTGTACACCTGAAGCTAATATATTGTAAGTCAACTACAGTTTAATTTTTTATAAAATGGATAGACTGAGTCCAATATAAAGAAGAAGGTAAAAACTCAAAAAAAAAAAAAAGCCATTGCCTATTTTTCTTGGGTTATTAGGCTGAGGTGGTTGCAATAGTAGTCTACAGTTAACTGTTTAGATTTTGGATACATTTGGAAAGTAGCGTTAACCATCCATAACATCGTGCTAATTGTTCCCATTGTCTGTATTTTCTCCTTTTTTAGTTTCGCTATTCAGATTGGCTCTATAGGTTGTATATGGTGCTGGGGACTTTGGCTGCCATCATCCATGGAGCTGGACTCCCTCTCATGACACTAGTGTTTGGAGACATGACGGATAGCTTTGCAGGTGCTGGAAATTTCGGAAACATAACTTTTTCAAACATGACTAATGAAAGTAAGTGTCGTTTGTGGTACTGATTGTTTTGAAAGCTTGATGAAAAATCATTGACTCACAGTGAAGTTTGTGGAGTCCTCACCAAGTATGCATGAGTGTGTTTAGTGCTGCAGGAGATGGAGGGGTCTAGCTGTCGTTCATATCTGTAATGAATTTGAGAAGATGATATTATCAATCATTAGAACATACAGTCAAAGTGCTGGTAGATATAGATAGGAAAAGAGAGCACTCTGTGAAGTCAGAAATATCCCAGGCAGTTTCAGGAAAAGGTACTGGAACCTAATCTGGTATTTGAATATTAAGTAGGAATCAGTTAAGCAGTTCCCTGACATATTGATTATGGGTACAAGAGACAGGAATCCAAGATGATTCTTAAGGTTTTAGTCTGAGAAACAGCATAAGCTGGATGCAGTTACTATCAATTGAGATGAGGAAGATAGAGGGAGATCAGTTGTGGCAGTAAATACCAAAATATAATTTTGGGCATCATCACAGGTTGGGCTTTTGGAAACATGGAAATGGAAAAATGGAGACAAGAAAAGTTGTGTGTATGTTTAGGATGGGAGAACAACAGCTTGTTTGTATGCTGATAGAAATTATCTAAGATAGAAGAGAAAGTGATGCTTTGGAAGAGAGGGGAGAGTTTCATTTGAGTGATGTCCTTGAGAAAGGAAGGAAACTTAAGCTTCAGAGGAAATACTTCCTTGAAGTATAGACATGAATAGTTCACCAACAATAATGGGCGAGAAGACAGAGTATTTTAGTGTCAGTGCCCAAAGTTTGGTATACTGGGACATGAGGGTTTGTAGAACTTGTCTTCTCAGTCAAATAGGAAGCAAGACATGTGGCTGATCAAGAAAGGAAACCTAAAATAAGTTCTGGGAATTCCCTGGCCATGTAGTGATTAGGACTGCACACTCTGCTGAAGGCCCAGATTTAATCCTTGGTCAGGGAACTAAAATCTGTCCTAAACTGTGTGGCATGGCCAAAAAAAAAAAAAAAAAAAAAAAACCAACCACTAAAACAAGTTTCTTAGCAGAGTGAGAAAGTGAGTGGACTAGAGTGTCACACACTTTCACGTCCTTGAATTTGACTGAGGAGAAACTGGCTCATAACTGTGAGCTCCCAAGTCACCTCTGGTCAAGAGTAGATTGATTTGGACTAAACTGCACAAAGACTTAGAGCCTGATGTGCACTCAAGTCATGGGAACCTTGAAGAGGCCTGTTTGTGCACTCCAGGATTTAGTGACATAGGTTTTGCAGGACCTTTAAGTCCCTGATGATTGCTACGAATCCCTTCCCCCAGAAATAAGCACGTAGATATGCATGCCATTTGGGGGTCTTTATGGATCTTCTGATACCTGTCTGTGGATCCTAGGAACTTTTCTTGTGTGTGTGATCCTGAAGAGCACATTCTTCACCCTGCGGCAGGACTGCTGCAAATTATGTGAATGCCGGTAATGAGCTGGGCTAGAGAATCTTACTGTGTGTCTGAGCTCCGTGAAATTCTCATGTGTTTGTTAAGCCCCTTCAGAGGGACCGGCCAGAAGATGTTGCACCACCTTTGGACTGGCACCTTTCTTTCACAGCAGTCACCAAAAGGAAATGCTTAGGGCTCTCTCTGTTCATTGGTTCCCGTGCATGCTGTAATTAAGCAATATTCTTTGGAGTCATGTTACCACCTTACAATGCAAGAATCTTTCAGTGCTCTGTGGTAGCTCAGCCTACTTTATATGTACATCTGTGACCCCTATTGATCTTACTCATTTTTTAATTCAGTCCAGACACACGTTGATCTAACTGTGGGAGGTGTTCCAGGAGCCACGCTGTGCACCTGCGTGCACTCCATGGAGGGCCAGTGCTGAACCCAGCAGTGCTAGTCAGGAAACACTGGGCTGTTAAAGCACCTGTTGAAGGCTGGCCCAGTCTGGGAAGAGGGGACTGTCACATGGCTGCCTGCAGCTGGCAGAGCTGAGCTCACATGGGCCACAGTAAACGCACCTGTGTGGATCGGTCTCTTTCAAATTTTATTTTTTAAAATGTTTTTGTATAAGTTTATTTTATATAATGTTTAAAGGTCATTTTCCATTTCCAGTTATTATAAAATACTGACTGTAGTCCTGGTGCTGTACAGTACATCCCTCGTAGCCCATCTTAGACCCAGCAGTTTCGTACCTTCCCCTCCAAGCCCTATGCTGCCCTCCCCGGCTCGCCCCCCTCCACTGCAGACCACTGGTTTGTTCTTTGTATCTGTGAGTCTGCGTCTCTTTCATTATGTTCACTGGTTTGTTGGGTTTTGTTTTAGATTGCACGTATAATGGATAATGTCATACAGTATTTGTCTTTGTTTTTGACTTATTTCACTTAGCATAATGCTGTAGAAGTTCACACATGTTACTGCCAGAGCCAAAACTTTGTTCTCTTCTGTGGCCCGGTAGTAATCTATCGTATATGTATATCTACACCACGTCTTCTTTATCCATTTATCTGTCAGTGGACACTTAGGTTGTTTCCCTATCTTGGGCAGCTGCAAATAATGCTGCTGTGAACACTGGGCTGTGTGTTCAACTGGTCTTTTTTAAAACTGCATTAACATTTACATACATTTTATCTCGATCACTGAAAAATTACTGGGCCCTTACTTTCATAAGAAAATAATTGATCTCTTTAAGTAGGAGTACTAACCATTACTGTGTCTTGGCTTTGCCTGGTCCATATTTACATGTGAGATGGACAGTAATCTGACTTGTTCCCTAGTAGCACATATAAGTTCTCAAAATGGTCCAGCTGTGGAGACTTGCTCCTCCTCGGCATGCATCTTCATAGATGTTCAGATCACAGAGTTTCCACCTGGGGATGTAGTTCATGTTGCATTCTTTGCCAGCCCTTCCCGTTCAGCTCCGTCTTCCAGTCTTGGGGAAATTTAGAGGAATATTTGGACGTTTTGTCTCTGTCTCTGCTACCTTCTTAAGAAATACTGTATCCAGTAGTTAAAGGGCTGGCTCTGGAGCATAGGACTGCCTGGCTCTGAAACTCCCTTTGCCACTTTTTGGTTAAGACGATGGGGGATTATTTCCATACTTTAATTTCCTCATCTTTGGAACAGTTAGATAGCAGTAGAACCTACTTAATAGAATGATTGTAAGAATTAAATGGATTCCTCACTTAAGGCTCACAGAGGAGGGTTTAGTCATGAAAAAGTACTCAATAATTGTTAATATTTGTTATATTTATCAACAAGAAGCTTATCTTCCATGTTCCTCACAAATGAACCTTCATAACGTGCAATGATATGGTTCCTTATCTCATTTCATCTTTTCAGAACTCTGTGATACTAACTCAGTTTTTAGAGTTGTTGAAAGGCATACTGCAAGTCACTCAGTATGTGTTATAAATGTGAAGCCGTCCTTTTCAGATGCTTTTCCTTAGTAACTATGGACTGCTTGCTAGCCATGCCTTTCAGGGAAGGGAAGGGCCTCAAACTATGGCCCGTGGGCCATATCTGGCCTGTTGCCTCTTTTTCTGCCATCTGTGAGCTTAAAATGATATTTGCATTTTTAAATCACTGGGAAAAAATGAAAGGAAAATATTTTGTGACACATTATAAAATAATTTGAAATTGAAATTTCATTATCTACACATAAAGTTCTCTGGAACACAGACATGCCCTCTTGTTGGCACAGTGTCTGTGGCTGCTCTCATGGGAGCCACAGACATGACTACACTGCGTATGGCTACTCCCTTTAGGGGAGGTTAGGCTGGAGATCAGAAAGGAGGCACTCTGTGCTCTGGAGGACTGCCAGAACAGGTCTCAGATAGATGTCTTCAGGATTTGATCTTAGGAGCCCAGTTCTTGGATCTCATATCTAGAAAAGCACTTATTTCCTTCATGGTGACATTAGTTTCTCTTGACTAGCAGAAAACCTTTGCAAAGATAAGTGCTTGACTGCGTGAACTCCCCCTTTACTGAAACTGAATATATACTGTTCTTCCCTCGCCACTTCTTTGGAGCAGTTTCTCAGAGCTATCTGAGGTGCTGTCTCCCAAACTATAGCCCTAATTTGCCTAAAATAAAACTTAGCTCACAGCTCTCTCGTGCATTTTTAAAAGTTGGCAGAGTGCTCTATGTACCAGCGATAGTGTGTGTCCTAAAGAAGCACTTCCAGCCCCCAGGAAACTTTGAATGCACGCAGGCATGGAGGCCTAATTACATTAACTAATTACTTAATATTTATGCTAGTGCTGTTAGGCAGCAGATATTTGACCAAAGCCACTTTCTGAAGGCAGCAAAACATATTTCCTCAATGGTGTCCTAAAAGGAACCTTTGGGAATCATGGTGTTTTAACCAAGAAAAACCTTGAGCGAAAAAGTGGCTTCCACTCCTGGGAATCAGAGTCACACATACTATATTTCTTATATTGAGCCATTATAGATCTCTTTAATGTTCCAGAATGTCCTGTGCATCTCATGAACCCTTCGTATGTAAGAGAAGAAGGAAGATGAAATCAAGCGTGTTCCGGGTGGTATGGCTGTAAATTGGTATAGCCATGGAAAACAGTATAGAGGTTCCTCAAAAATATAAAAGCAGAACCACACTTCTACTCTTGGGTATAGATTCAAAGAAAATGAAAACATTAATTTAAAAAGCTCTCTGCACTCCAGTGTTCCTAATAACATTATTTACAGTTGCAAAGATGTGGAAGCAACTTCATTGTCCATCGACAGATGGGTAAAAAAGGTGTGGTATACACTCACACATACATACAATGAAATACTATTCAGCTATAGAAAGAATGAAGTTAGGCCTTTTGCAACAACATGAGTGGACCTAAAGTGTACTATGCTTAGTGAAATAAACCAGAGAAAGACCAACACTGTATGTTATCATATGTGTAATCTGAAAAATAAAATAAATGAATATAACAAAACAGAAACAGACTCACAGATACAGAGATCAAGAGTATTATCTGTGGGGAAAGGAAAGGTAGGAGGGGCAAGATGGGGGTAGGAATTAAGAGATATAAACCAACTGAATAAAATAAGCTACAAGGATGTATTGTACAGCATAAAGAATATAACCATTATTTTATAATAAGTTTAAATACACATACATACAATGAAATACTATTCAGCCATAGAAAGAATGAAGTTAGGCCTTTTGCAACAACATGAGTGGACCTAAAGTGTACTATGCTTAGTGAAATAAACCAGAGAAAGACCAACACTGTATGTTATCATATGTGTAATCTGAAAAATAAAATAAATGAATATAACAAAACAGAAACAGACTCACAGATACAGAGATCAAGAGTATTATCTGTGGGGAAAGGAAAGGTAGGAGGGGCAAGATGGGGGTAGGAATTAAGAGATATAAACCAACTGAATAAAATAAGCTACAAGGATGTATTGTACAGCATAAAGAATATAACCATTATTTTATAATAAGTTTAAAGTATAATTCACTAAATTATTGAGTACCTGTTGCACACCTGAAGCTAATATATTGTAAGTCAGCTATAGTTTAATTTTTTATAAAATGGATAGACTGAGTGCAATATAAAGAAGGTCAAAACTCAAAAAAAAAAAAAGAGAGAGAAGCAATTGCCTATTTCTCTTAGGTTATTAGGCTGAGGTGGTTGCAATAGTAGTTTACAGCTAACTATTTAGATTTTGGATACATTTGGAAAGTAGAGTTAACCATGCGTGACATCGTGCTAATTGTTCCTATTGTCTGTATTTTCTCCTTTTTTAGTTTCGCTATTCAAATTGGCTCGATAGGTTGTATATGGTGCTGGGGACTTTGGCTGCCATCATCCACGGAGCTGGACTCCCCCTCATGATACTAGTGTTTGGAGACATGACGGATAGCTTTGCAGGTGCTGGAAATTTCGGAAACATAACTTTTTCAAACATGACTAATGAAAGTAAGTGTTGTTTGTGGTACTGATTGTTTTGAAAGCTTGATGAAAAATCATTGACTCACAGTGAAGTTTGTGGAGTCCTCATCAAGTATGCATGAGTGTGTTTAGTGCTGCAGGAGATGGAGGGGTCTGGCTGTAGTTCATATCTGTAATGAATTTGAGATGATATTCACAATCATTAGAACATACAGTGAAAGTGGTGGTAGAGATAGATAGGAAAAGAGAGCACTCTATGAAGTCTGAAATATCGAAGGCAGTTTCAGGAAAAGGTATTGGAACCTAATCTGGTATTTGAATATTAAGTAGGAATCAGTTAAGCAGTTCCCTGACATATTGATTATGGGTACAAAAGACAGGAATCCAAGATGGTTCTCAAGTTTTTAGTCTGAGAAACAGCATAAGCTGGATGCAATTACTATCAATTGAGATGAGAAAGAGAGAGGGAGATCAGTTTTGGCAGTAAATACCAGAAATTTAATTTTGGGCATTGTCACAGGTTGGGCTTTCTGGAAACATGGAAATGGAGAAATGGGGACAAGAGAAGCTGTGTGTGTGTTTAGGATGGGAGAACAGCAGCTTGTTTGTATGCTAATAGAAATTATCCAAGATAGAAGAGAAAATGATGCTTTGGAAGAGGGGAGAGATTCATTTGAGTGATGTCCTTGAGAAAGGAAGGAAACTTAAGCTTCAGAGGAAATATTTGCTTGAAATATAGGCATGAATAGTTCACCAACAATAATGGGTGAGAAGACAGAGTATCTGAGTGTCAGTGCCCAAAGGTTGGTATACTGGGACATGAGGATTTGTAGAACTTGTCTTCTCAGTCAAATAGGAAGCAAGACATGTGGCTGATCAAGAAAGGAAACCTAAAATAAGTTCTGGGAATTCCCTGGCCATGTAGTGGTTAGGACTCCACACTCTGCTGAAGGCCCAGATTTAATCCTTGGTCAGGGAACTAAAAAAATCTCCTAAACTGTGTGGCATGGCCAAAAAAAAATAAAAAACTAAAACAAGTTTCTTAGCAGAGTTCACGTCCTTGAACTTGATTGAGAAGAAACTGGCTCATAACTGTGAGCTCCCAAGTCACCTCTGGTCAAGAGTACATTGATTTCGACTAAACTGCACAAAGACTTACAGCCTGATGTGCACTCAGGTCATGGGAACCTTGAAGAGGCCTGTTTGTGCACTCCAGGATTTAGTGACATAGGTTTTGCAGGACCTTTAAGTCTCTGCTGATTGCTATGAATCCCTTCCCCCAGAAATAAGCACGTAGATATGAATGCCATTTGGGGGTCTTTATGGATCTTCTGATACCTGTCTGTCAATTCCAGCAACTTTTCTTGTGTGTGTGATCCTGAAGAGCACATTCTTTACCCTGCGGCAAGACTGCTTCAAATTATGTGAATGCCGGTAATGAGCTGGGCTAGAGAATCTTACTGTGTGTCTGAGCTCTGTGAAATTCTCATGTGTTTGTTAAGCCCCTTCAGAGGGACCGGCCAGAAGATGTTGCACCACCTTTGGACTGGCACCTTTCTTTCACAGCAGTCACCAAAAGGAAATGCTTAGGGCTCTCTGTGTTCATTGGTTCCCATGCATGCTGTAATTTAGCAATATTCTTTGGAGTTGTTACCACCTTACGATGCAAGAATCCTTCAGTGCTCTGTGGTAGCTCAGCCGATTTTATATGTACATCTGTGACCCCTATTGATCTTACTCATTTTTTAATTCAGTCCAGACACACGTTGATCTAACTGTGGGAGGTGTTCCAGGAGCCACGCTGTGCACCTGCGTGCACTCCATGGAGGGCCAGTGCTGAACCCAGCTGTGCTAGTCAGGAAACACTGGGCTGTTAACGCACCTGTTGAAGGCTGGCCCAGTCTGGGAAGAGGGGACTGTCACATGGCTGCCTGCAGCTGGCAGAGCTGAGCTCACACGGGCCACAGTAAATGCACCTGTGTGGATCGGTCTCTTTCAAACTTTGTTTTTTAAAATGTTTTTGTATAAGTTTATTTTATATAATGTTTAAAGGTCATTTTCCATTTCCAGTTATTATAAAATACTGACTGTAGTCCTGGTGCTATACAGTGCATCCCTCGTAGCCCGTCTTAGACCCAGCAGTTTCGTACCTTCCCCTCCAAGCCCTATGCTGCCCTCCCCTGCTCGCCCCCCTCCACTGCTGACCACTGGTTTGTTCTTTGTATCTGTGAGTCTGCGTCTCTTTCATTACGTTCACTAGTTTGTTGGGTTTTGTTTTAGATTGCACGTATAATGGATAATATCTACAGTATTTGTCTTTGTTTTTGACTTATTTCACTTAGCATAATGCCGTAGAAGTTCACACATGTTGAGGCCAGTGCCAAAACTTTGTTCTCTTCTGTGGCCCGGTAGTAATGTATCGTATATGTATATTTACACCACGTCTTCTTTATCCATTCATCTGTCAGTGGACACTTAGGTTGCTTCCCTATCTTGGGCAGCTGCAAATAATGCTGCTGTGAACATTGGGATGTGTGTTCAACTGGTCTTTTTTTTTTAACTGCATTAACGTTTACATGTATTTTATCTCGATCACTGAAAAATTACTGGGCCCTTACTTTCATAAGAAAATAATCGATCTCTTTAACTAGGAGTACTAACCATTACTGTGTCTTGGCTTTGCCTGGTCCATATTTACATGTGAGATGGACAGTAACCTGACTTGTTCCCTAGTAGCATATATAAGTTCTCAAAATGGTCCAGCTGTGGAGACTTGCTCCTCCTCGGCATGCATCTTCACAGATGTTCAGATCACAGAGTTTCCACCTGGGGATGTAGTTCATGTTGCATTCTTTGCCAGCCCTTCCCATTCAGCTCCCTCTTACAGTCTTGGGGAAATTTAGAGGAATATTTGGACGTTGTGTCTCTGTCTCTGCTACCTTCTTAAGAGATACTGTATCCAGTAGTTAAAGGGCTGGCTCTGGAGCATAGGACTGCCTGGCTCTGAAACTCTCTTTGCCACTTTTTGGTTAAGACGATGGGGGATTATTTCCATACTTTAATTTCCTCATCTTTGGAACAGTTAGATAGCAGTAAAACCTACTTCATAGAATGACTGTGAGAATTAAATGGATTCCTCACTTAAGGCTCACAGAGGAGGGTTTAGTCATCAAAAAGATCTCAATAATTGTTAATATTTGTTATAATTATCAACAAGAAGCTCATGCCTCCATGTTCCTCGCAAATGAACCTTCAAAGCTTGCAATGATACGGTTCCTTATCTCATTTCATCTTTTCAGAACTCTCTGATACTAACTCAGTTTTTATAGTTGTTGAAAGGCATACTGCAAGTCACTCAGTACCTGTTATAAATGTGAAGCCGTCCTTTTCAGGTGCTTTTCCTTAGTAACTATGGACTGCTAGCCATGCCTTTCAGGGAAGGCAAGGGCCTCAAACTATGGCCCATGGGCCATATGTGGCCTATTGCCTCTTTTTATGCCATCTGTGAGCGTAGAATGATATTTGCATTTTTAAATCACTGGGAAAAAATGAAAGAAATATATTTTGTGACACACTATAAAATAATTGAAACTGAAATTTGAGTATCTACACATAAAGTTCTCTGGAACACAGACATGCCCTCTTGTTGGCACAGTGTCTGTGGCTGCTCTCATGGGAGCCACAGACATGACTACACTGTGTATGGCTACTCCCTTTAGGGGAGGTTAGGCTGGAGATCAGAAAGGAGGCACTCTGTGCTCTGGAGGACTGCCAGAGCAGGTCTCAGATAGATGTCTTCAGGATTTGATCTTAGGAGCCCAGTTCTTGGATCTCATATCTAGAAAAGCACTTATTTCCTTTTTGGTGACATTAGTTTCTCCTGACTAGCAGAAACCTTTGCAAAGATAAGTGCTTGATTGTGTGAACTCCCCCTTCACTGAAACTGAATATATACTGTCCTTCCCTCGCGACTTCTTTGGAGCAGTTTCTCAGAGCTGTCTGAGGTGCTGTCTCCCAGACTATAGCCCTCATTTTGCCTAAAATAAAACTTAGCTCACAGCTCTCTCGTACCAGCAATAGTGTGTGTCCTAAAGAAGCATTTCCAGCCCCCAGGAAACTTGGTATAATGGGTGGAATGGACAGGGAGCCAACCAGTGCAGTTGGATATGAGTAGTGCTGTGATACCGAGATGCACAAAATACTTGGGAAGGAAAGGAGGGGTGTTTGGCTCCATCTAGGAATCATGGAGAAGGAACTGGCAACCCACTCCAGTGTTCTTGCCTGGAGAATCCCAGGGACGGTGGAGCCTGATGGGCTGCCATCTTTGGGGCCACACAGAGTCGGACACGACTAAAGCGACTTAGCAGCAGCAGGAGCAGCAGGAATCATGGGAGGCTTCCAAGAGGAGGTGATAACCAATTTGGTCAGTTGGTATCTCTCTCAGGCACAAAGTAGACATGTTCTGTGTAACAAGTGAAAACATTTGTTCAATAAAAAACAAAGCTAATACCCTTCTCTCACCACTACTCCTGATTGCCTCTTCCCTGTCATATATCCTTCTGTGTCTTTATGATTTATCTCTCCAGTAATTTTTACCCTAGGATGCTCAGTATTCTTTTATAAACCTGTTTGCAGATTCTGACTTCCAGATGTCCTGAAATTTGTCTGGATGGGAAGGATTTCAAAGGTTTTGATATTGGTCCTGGAGATGAGGGCAAGCGAGCTTTCTGATGCTTTTGGTGGAAGAGTCAGCCTTCTGGGACTCCAGACACCCTCAGACCTTTCTTCTTGTCTTTCTCCAGGTAGAACCTCGTGACCTCTTCATGGGGGCAGACTAGGTACCAGAGCCTCCTTGTTGGACAGGCAGTATTCCTTGCTTAAGGAAGCTTGCGTTTACTAAGGCTCTTGAAAGTCTGGGAGTTTTACAATAAACATAGGCTTTAACTAGACAGTCATAAAAGCTTTTGAGTGAGCATGTCCTTCTCTGCTGCTGTAATAGGCCCATTATAATCTTTCTCTTCTTGTAACACCTTTCTCTAATTATCTTTTGTTGTGGACCTGATTTCCTGATATCCTCCCTTGTATCTCCATCCTGTTAGATTTTGCCTTTGCTTTAAAATCTCTGTTGACTTGGGCCTTGTGAACTCTGGTCCTCTTGTGTGCACAGAGCCTAATCAGTGCTGCGGTCTGTAGCATCCTGTGAGCTCTCATCTCCCTCATGAGACTACGCACTGCCGGAAAATGAGCCTGAATAAAGGAGACTGTCATTTTTAGACATGTTGTGTTAAAGGTGACAGGTTGGGTACAAGTGCAAACGATGTCCAGGCAGTTGAAGGTAAGAGACTGGATCTTGGCACAGAGTAGGCCTAGAGATCTGGTATCACTTGGGTTGGAGGGACGATAAATCTCCTGGGCCAGGATTTATTGGGCATTTAATATCCTCTAGGCATCCTTCTTAGTGCTTTATATGTATTAATGCCTTTATTTCTTATGGACGTGAGGTTGATACTGTTATTATCTATACATTACAGAGGAGGAAACCAGGGCTCAGAGGGCCGAGTATATTTAATTGTCTGAGGTTATAGAGTTACTCACCATTTGAACCCATGCAGACCAGCCCCAAGTCCAAGGAATCAGGTAGACAGAGGGAGACCCAGAAAGGAAGACACTGCGGTTTACATGTTAATCCAGAAATGAAAGTACTGGGGGAGATCTGCCATGGCTCATGGTGAGAATGTCACCCAGAGGTACGCTGAAAATAAGCTCTTGATTATTTGTCTCTAGGGGTTCAATTGATGGTACCTGGAAGGCTTCTCTTTTTCTCCATAACTATATCTTTGCTGGTTCTGTTTAGTCTCCTACCAGACTGTGGGCTCAGGAAGGGAGAAAAGGAGACACTCAACTTCTAAGACAAGTCAGTAATTCAGGGGAAAAGGCAAAAAAAAAGTAGAAATAACTTACTTTTCTATTTATCTTTTACCATTTCTACTCTTATTTCACTAAAACTCATATGAGGAACATGAAAACTATTTGTGAAATGCCAGCAATCAAAATAGTATCTATATTCTGCTGCTTAAACTATGGACATATGAAGAATATGCAGACCTTGGGTGTGTGTCCTTGGTGCTGAAAATTAGGAAACACTGCTGCTAGTGTCGTCAAGGCCAGCATGATGAGTGTGCTTCCGACTAGAATGATGGCTGATATTTCAGTTCTAACTACTT